>JACAFY010011832.1:4234-25097 GCA_015252635.1 Dictyostelium capitatum
ATACTTTTTGATATCCTCTTTTTTTTTTTTTAATTTAATTTTTAATTTTTTAAAAAAATTAAAAAAAAAAATTTTTTTTTTTTTTTTTTTTTTTTTTGATTTTTTTAAATTTATTTTTATTTTTTTTGAATTTAATTTTTAGTGTGTGTGGGTTGCTACTATTTAATATCTATACAAATAATTTCATACACACTTATATATATATATATAATTATATAAAATATAGTACTATGGATTATAATTTTACATCAAAAGAAGAATTATTATTATCAGAATATATAAACTCATTATCAAATGAAGCAATTTACCAACAATTAAAAACTAAATTAAAACAAATTATAAATAGTGATAATATAAATAATGAACAATTTAAAACATTAAAATCATTAATTAAATCACCACAATCATTATTAAATTCAAATAGTGATACAATATTCAACTTTTTATTATCACTATCAACATCAACTGACAATAAAACTACAATTGAAAAACATGAAATATTTCAACCAATTTATTTAAATTTAAACCTAGTTGAAAATGTAAATTCAAAGATTATTAAAGAAGAAAATAACAATCATAATCATAACAAAAATATAATAATAACAAGTAATAATTATTATACATGTGAAATTAAACAATTAATAGAGAGATATAAAGAATCACAATTAAATTTCATACAGCAAACAATTGAACAAACAAAATCAAATCTTTTAAAAGATGGTGGTACTGGGGGTGTTAACAACAATTTTACAAGAATATTTAACGAATGTCCATTAATGATTAGTGAAGATTTAGAATATCGTGAAATTAAATCATTGGAATTATCATATGAAATGGTATCATATGATCAAGTTGATTATACATTTACAAATCGTAATCAATGTGGTACTGCGCATGCATCAATTATAAATAATGATAAAATATATTGTAAAGTTGATACTGGTGCTGGATTACTTAGACCTGCTAAAGAGAATGCAATATTTCAATTTTATAAATACTTATTTCCATTGTTACCATGTGTATATTTAAAACCATCACAATTTATAATTATAAATAAATTACCAATTCTACCAGAAGATGTAAATAATGATAGTGTTGAAAGAAGAAAATTACAAAAAGCAAAACAACTATTATCAACAAATTCAACAGTGGATGTATATAATCATTTTCCATCATTAAAACAACAAATATCAAATCAATTAAAGAAATCAACTGTATCATTACATTGTTCATTATTTATAAAAGGTGATAATTTTGAATCATTTCTCAAGTGTCAACCATCAAATGATAAATTGGTAGAATTAATTGATAATGAAAGTTTTGCAGTACATATATTAGCAGGTTTACTATTTATTCCACATGATGCAAAACCAGATAAATTTATAATTCAACAAGAAACAAATAGAATCATTGGAATTGATAATGATGAATTTAATTTTGATGAAATTAAATCATCACATAATGGTGAATGTTATATAAATTTAAAGAGTATACTATTCACATTGGAACCATTAATGTCAATGACTATTAATAGTAATGTTGCAAAACAATTTATTCAACATCAACCAAATTTATTCATAATGAATTGGTTATTACAAATACAATCAAAAAATGAAACATATCAATCACTATTGGAAATTGGAATCACTGAAAAAGATATAAAACATTTATCAAAATCATTGGAATTACCATGTCAATTTAAAAATGGTTGGATTGTATCATTACTTGAAAGATTTAAATTAATTAAATCAATATTGGAATCAAATTTAATATTACAAGATAATGGTAATGGTGGTTCAATTACATTAACATATCAAAAATTATTTGAAATTGTATTTCCAACTTCATCAACTTATTATAAATTATTATCAAAACATACAAATGGTAATTCATTACAACAAATTGAATTACTATACAATAAAACATTTTCAATTAATCAATTGTTTTATAAATATTTGGGTGAAAATGAATACAAGAAATCAATTGAACAAATTGGTTCATTAAATTTAAAAATTAATTCAGATTATAGAAATGCAACAAATAATCAATCAATTTTAGAATTGATTGAATATTCAGAATTAAATGATTTATTAATGAAACAAAGTGGTGGTGAAGATTTATTGGTTTGGTTAAAATTGTTATTAATTGATAAAGTTGTTAAAATTCAAGAATTGAAATTACATTATTCATTTTACAGTTCATCAGATGTAATTAAATCAATTTTGGGTATACTATTTCGTAATGGTATAAATAAAAGAAACAAAGGATTCAAATTGGTAATTGAATTTATCAAACTTGTAAATTTCAATTATTCTCAAGAGTTAACATCAGAATTACTTTTATCAGTAATTTCATTTAATGACACTAAAAATTTAATTGAACAAGTTAGATTTTTAATTAAGATATTAAAAATTGATGTTAATCAAGTTTCAAATAATATGAATGCATTAGAATTATCAGCATCAAATGGTCAATTTGAATTATTTAAATTATTAATTGAAACTGGTGCTGGTAAATCATCAAATCATACAACAATTTCAAAATATTATTCAACATTATCACATGATGAAAAAATTGAATTAAAATCATATTTACCAATTTTATTTAAAACGAATCCATTAATTGTTTGGACAATTTCATTAAATCAATTATTACCATTGGTAATTGATAATGGTATTAGTGGTACAAATGGTGATGGTGATGATGGTGATGATGGTGATGATGGTGATGATGATGGTAGTGGTGCAGATGGTAATAATAAAAGTATTGGTGGTACAATTGGAAACGATGAAATTAAAATTATATCAACTGTATTTGGTGAAAGAATGATATCAATTAAATTATATAATTCATTATTTACAGATTCAAGTTGTTCAACTCCATTAAAATCAAATGAATATGGATCAAAAGCAGTACCAACTATATCAGATGAATATGGTAATGTTATATACATTAAATTTAATCCAGAATCTGTAAACAATGAAATATCATCATTTAAATTTTCAGAATTATTATTTGGTTATTCATCACCACATTGTGAACAAGCTATAATTAATGATGGTAATATACAAATATTATTAATTCAACAAGTTATACAAGGTGAACCTTTAATTGATGTATTGTTAAATAATCCAGATACATTACAAAAATTAAATTCAACAAACTTGTCAAAACAAATTATCCTTTCAATTTTATTAAATAATTCAGAAGGTAATTTAGGTAATTATTTAATTACTCCAGCTGGTAATGAATTCAATTTAATTTCAATTGATAATGAAAGATCATTTACAGTAATTTCAAAACAATCATCACAACAACAACAACAACAACAAATTAATCAAGTTTTATTTTTATTTAATCAAATGAAAAATCCAGTTGATCAAGATGTAATTGAATGTTTTAAAGATTTAGATGTAATTAAATTTCAAAGTGATTGGATATCAAATTTAAAAGTGTATCATCAAGTTGCTCAATATAATTTCAAATGTATTACATTTACAAAAGATATAATTAAAAGTTTAAATTCAAAATTAAAACAATTGAAACAAATTTTAAATTCAAAATCAAAAAATACAATTACTCATTTCGAAATATTAGAATCATTGGAACCATTGATTGCAGAGAAATATAAACCATTACTTTTCAATATTAGTGGTAGTGGTGGTATTGGTAGTACTCCAACAACTTCAATTTTAGATAGATATAATCAATTAAAGAAATTAGGTTTAACAAATTATAATGATCCATCTTCAAAAGTACTTTTTACTACTACTTCAACAAATCAATTAGTAACAACAGATTTAATTAATCCTGATCAAGCATTAGATGAATTAAAGAATTTAAATTCTGGTTTAAATAGTTTTTTATCTCACTTTTTAAATTAAAAAAATAAATAAAAAACATCCATAATTGGTGATTGTTATGGTCACTACCACCATAGTACCATTTAATACGGTATTAAATAATTCTTTAAAATTGACTACAAATCTAATTAAATTTACATGTGTGCGTTACTTAAAAATGTGATAACATGAATACAATCATAAATTTTTTTTTTTTCCAGTGATTTATAATATGATAATATAGCCATTGTAGCGATTTAACCTCACAACCATTAATAAAAAATATGCTGTATCAGCAGGTAATAAAAAAAAAAAAAAAAAAAAATTATATAATATTTAATTCTTTGCATATCCTAATTTTAAAAGTCAATAATATGCAAAAATCACTTTGTGCAACTTCATTGTGAATAGTTACACTATTATTTGGTTATTAACCCATTATTTTTCTCATTAAAGATTTTTTTTTTTATTTTTTCAATTTATTATCTTTCGTAAATTTTTGGCACACCATAGTGAACACAAGGCACAATAAACCACCATTTTTTTAGATTTTATTTTTTTTTTTTTTTTACAAAATAAGATTTTATTGGTGGTACCACTGATACTGTATTTAGTGTAGAGTATTTAATATGTTTAAAATATTTTAAATTTATTTTGTATAAATAAATTTGCATATTGACTTTTAGAATTAGGATTTTTTTAAAAAATTGAGATGATTAGATTTTTGGTAATAATGTTCAATAAAAAAAAAAAGTATAAAACGAAAAAAAAAATGGTAATTTAAATTAACATTTTAACAAATAAATAAATAATAATAAAATGATCAGTAATAATATAAATGATGAAAAACAACAAGTACAAAAAGTTAGTGCTAAAGAATTAATTGAAAAATATCAAATTCCAAAAGAATTTCACCAAGTATTAGAAAATGCAAATGCTTTTAGACGTTTCGACATGAATAAAGCACAAACTGCACTCAACAATATGGAAATTGCAATGATTACTGCATCTCAAGAGTATCCAGAACCAATGTGTTTAACTAAAGCTGATTGGGGTTAGTTTATATTAAATTATTATTTATATTTATATTATTAAACCAAAATTGAGTTTTTATTAATAATAATAATTTTATATATTAGGTAAAGAAATTGTTTTTCCTTTTCATGCAAATGGATTTGATACTCCTATTAGTATCCCAGTTCAATGTAGACCTGTTGCATGTTTACTTGAATTTATTCAAAGTAAAGAAGTTCCAGGTACTTCAAAGTATGTGTTACAATAATAATAATAATTATTGTTATTTATTAAAAAATAGGTAAAATTTGTATGATTCTAACAATAATTAATTTATTTTAATTTATAAGATATACATTGGAAAAGAAAAAAGGTTCTGTTGTGATCAAATCTTTCAGAACTGAAATTCAAGCATCAGCAAGTGCAAGCATCTTTGGTTGTGATGCTTCAATGTCTGTTACAACTTCTTTTGATTACTCTGAAACAATTACCAACGAAGTTACTGAAACTTGGGAAGAGACTTTAAATCAAGGTTCCTACTATACATTCCAAAATAATTTGGTTTATGTTTATAGAATTAACGACAAATTATTATTTGATGTTTTAGATGGAAATTTTAAAATTAGAGATAGTGCTCCTTTCACACTCTATGAACAAGGTGGTCATTATTACTTTTTCATTCCAGTCAAGAGAGATGATGCTTTCACCAAAGTTTACAAAGCTGATTTCTATTCAACCATTGCAAGAGATGATCTTTATAAATTTTTAGTTGGTGATGGTTATTGGAAATGGTAAACACTCGCAATCTAAATATTTATCTTTATGATCTTTATTATGTCTTTAATTACAATAAAATTATAATTTTTCATTAAAAATAAAAAATAACAACTCATATATAAATTGCTTTTTCTTTTTTAATTTCTCTATTAGCTGATAAAACTTTATTTTGATGGTCTACTTTTGTTGGTGTTGTTGGGTCCCTTAATTTTTCGTCAATTTCACGTTGTTTATTGTTATATAATATCCTTCGTTATTATTATTTGTTTGTTGTTGGAATTTGAAAAAAAATTAAAATTAATTAAAAAATTCATTTAAAAATAAATAGAGAAATAATTAGTTTATGTAATTTAGTGATATTTATATTATGAATAGATACGAATTATAAAAATATCTATTTGATCGTCATAATTATTATTTTAACAAAAAATCATAAAAAAAAAATTAAAATTTATAAATATCCAAACTGTTTTTAAAAATATCCAACAGTTTATTTTTCAAATTACTTATCAATTGAAAAATAAAAATATACATCACTAATAATCAATCTTATATTTTATAAAAAAATTATAAAAAGAATTAATTCTTTAGAATAAAATTTTATTATTAATTTTTAAAAAACATAACACATCATAGATATTATTAATTATAAAAATATGAAATTTATTGTTTTAATATCATTTTTAATTATATATGTAACAATTGTAATATCATCATCAGGATCATCAGATTCATTTTCATATGTTAATTATGTAAATTTTGTACCATATGCAAATGGTGGATGTAATTCAACTACACCATATGGATTAGGGTTTTCATTTATTACAAATCAATGTCTTCAAGATTTAGTTGCATTTGGTACTGAAACTGAATCAAATGTATATTTATTTCAAGTTAATTCAACATATGAAGTAACAATATTTCAAAGTCCACCATCACCAACATGTCAACAAGTAGATAATCCAATTACAACAACATATACAAATGGTTCATGTATTCAGTTACCTAAATTCACTACTTTTGATGGTACATATTCTGGACTAGAAGATTATCAATATGCTCAAGTTATAATTACAGATTCACAACCAATTTATTCTCCAAATCAAGTATATTTCAGATTATTTAGAGAAGGTTCTTGTAATGAATTCCCAACATATACTGTATCAATTACTGATAGTTTATTAGTATCATATGCAACTCGTGCTACTTCATATGATTGTGTAGATGGTAATGTTTTTGCAAACAATTGTACTGTACCTGGTCCAAACTTTCATTGTAATAAAGAACCATTACCAGAAGGTGAATGTTTTAATTACAAACAAAATATATATGAACAAATTTATTGTCCACCTCAATAAATAAAATAAAACAATATCATTTTTAACTATTGATGTATATGCATTTAATATAGCCATATTATTATTATTTAAAATGTTTGGTAATTAAGTTGTTTGTTGGATTCTTTAATGCATGGACTTTAAGTAGAAATAATAGTAGTTTAATCATTAATTAGAGTAGTTGTATTGTATATTACATTTAAATGTTTATTGTCTGTTAGGTCACAAGTTAAAGTAGAAATTGATTCAAAAACATTTTTGAACAATATAATGATATCACAACATGATGATATTTTTATTATTTTATTAAAACACTAACAATGATCATTATTATTTTAATAAAAAATCAAAAAAAATTAAAAATTAATAAATATCTAAAATATCTAACACGCCAAAAGTTAATAATATCCACCAGTTTATTTTTCAAATTACTTATCAATTGAAAAATAAAAATATACATAATCAATCATAATCTTGTTAATAAAAATTATAAAAAGAATTAATTAATTATTCAGAATAAAAAATTAATAATATTTTTTAAAGCACATAGATATTTTAAATAAACAAAATATGAAATTTATAGCATTAATATCATTTTTAATTGTATTTGTAACAATTGTATTATCATCATCCTCAGGATCATCAGATATTTATTATGTAAATTTTGTACCATATGCAAATGATGGATGTAATTCAAATACACCATATGGAATTGGTTTTTCATTTATTGCAAATCAATGTCTTCAAGATATAGTTGCATTTGGTACTGAAACTGAATCAAATGTATATCAATTTCAAGTAAATACACCATATGAAGTAAATATTTTAGCAAGTCCACCATCACCAACATGTCAACAATTAGATACTCCAATTGAATGGGGATTTACCAATGGTTCATGTGTAGTTTTACCAAAATTCACTACATTTGATGGTACATATTCAGGTTTAGATAACTTTCAATATGCCCAAGTTATAATTTCAAATTCACCATTATATTATCAAAATCAAGTATATTTCAGATTATTTAGAGAAGGTTCTTGTAATGATTATCCAGCATATACATTATCAATTACCGATAGTTTATTAGTATCATATGCAACTCGTGCTACTTCATATCAATGTATTGATAATAATATCTATGCTAATAATTGTACTGTACCTGGTCCAAACTTTCATTGTAATAGAGAACCATTACCAGAAGGTGCTTGTTTTGCTAAAAACCAATATAATTATGAACAAATTTATTGTCCACCTTTTATAGCTCCATAAATAAATAATAAATAAAAGTAATAAAAATAATAATTTAAATAATTAACTATTGGTGTGTATGTTTATTATAATATTACATATTCTTTAAATATATATATTTATATATTTATATTTTATATATATATCAAGTGAATGACGATAATAATAATAATAATAATACTTTGTTGTTTTTTTTTTTTGATTTAATAACCATCAGATGCTAAAAATGGTTGTCTTGCATTTGTTGAAGAAATACCACCAACAATTAAACGCCAAAAATCACAAAGAATGAAAACGATCATAGCACTACCTAAACCTTCTAAAGCAGTACGAGAGAGATTCCATTTTTCATTATGTTGTGGACCAGTTTCATCAATACGTGCAAACATTGGGAATGAAATTACAAAATATAACATATAAAAAGTTGAACCAACAGTATACATTAAAGTACGATTTTCAATATGATAATATGGTACTTTTTCTAATGTCCATGCTTCCATGAATGCAGTGAAAAATGCCATACCAAATACAATTACAATTGTACCAGCAGTTTTAACCCAAGTTTTATTATCTCTACCACCAAATGATGTCCAAAAACGACGAAGTACTGGTGTTGTTGCTGCATGATATGATACAAAATATGCATGTGTAACGAAATATAAAAATACTGGTACTCCATTTAATTTGAAATCAACTGGGAATCTATATGTTGCACCTAATACAACGAAAAAGTAATGAGTCCAGAAATAATTTCCAACAAATCCAAATAATGCTAACCATAAATTTGCTTTTACCCAATATCTTTGTAAAATTGGTTTACCTTTATCTGCATCACATGGACATAATAATGGATAAATTACACATGGTAATGAAATTGCTAATCCTAAAATAAAGAATTCAACATCATAAAATTGCTATAATTTAAATAATAATAATAATAATTATCAATATTAAATATTCAATATTCATTATATTGTCAATTGTACACATACATACTTTATATAATTCAGTTGCAACAATGAATGAAAATACAGCCATCCAAATTGGACTATATAATAAAAAGAATTTTTCTGCCCATCCTTTTGATGGTATTTTAGAGAACCAATATCCACTTTGAATTTCTTTATTATTAACTGTTTTTGAATTTGTCATCTTTTTTTTTTAATAAATGATTATCGTTCGTTTTGAAATTGAAAAAATAAAAAATAAAAAAAATTGTTGTGTGATCAAATTTTCATGGCTTTACAAAAAAAAATTAAAAAAAAAAAAAAAAAATCTTTAGTGATAAAAATCAAGATGATGATTTCTAAATATTATGATTAATAAAAATCAATTGTGTGTATATATGTTTTAATTTACATGCAAATTATATTTCCTGAATGAATTTTCATAAACTGATAAAAACATAACTTTTAACACACATACACACCCACATTAAAATTATCTTAACATATTTTAATATTTTTAATATTAAAAATTAAAAAAAATGATTTTTTTTTTTTTTTTTTTTTTTTTTTCAATTTTTTTGTTTTTATTTTAAAAAAAATTATTTGTTTTAAAACTTTTTATTTTTTTTTTTATTTATTGAATTTAAAAAAATTTTTAAAAAAATAAAAAAACAAAATAAAAATTTTTTAAAAATTTTTTATTTTTTTTAAATTTAAAATTAAAAAAAATTTTTTTTTTTTTTTTTTTTTTTTTTTTCAGAATTTTTAATTTACAATTATAAAAAAAGTCTTATGTGCTCTCATATGAATTTTTATTATTAATAATGTCTGATACACAAAATTTAGAAGTAAATAATAACAGTAGTAATCATATAAATAATATAACAAATTCAATAATAAATAATACAACTATAAATACTACTTCTATATTAAATAGTACAACAATAATAAATAATGATGAAGAGATATATATTGAACATTTAATAAATACATTTAATACATCTGCATCATCAATAAGGAATGATACACCATTTTTATATAGTTTTGGTAATGATATAACTTCAATACTATTCCTATCATTGGTATCGGTTTTTATAATTATAATATCAATTACACTTTTAAATTTTATAAAATCAATATTATTAATTGTAAGTTGTTGGTCTAAAGATTAATATATATATATATAATTTATATATACTAATTTCTAATAACAACATTTACAGAAGGAATATAATGAATTTAAACATAGAATTAAAAAATACTTTATAAAGTATATAGAAAAGATATTTTTTTGTTTTGGGTTAATGATAATGTTATGGTATTTTATAGAGACTATTGGTTTGGTAGATTCAATGGGATGGTTTTTTGATGAAAGTTTATTAGTAAATACAATAAATTTAAATATGGCAGATAACAGAATGCAATTACCACCACAACTTCAAACAAACATTAATAAAAAGACAGACAAGATAACACTACCATTATTATTGAATAGTAATAAATTTATAAATACATCAATTCAAGTGATAGTAATACTGCTAATATACTATTCTCAAGTTTACTTTAATTGGTTATTTCAATCAATAATATTATATAAATTCAATTTAATTAATAATAATGGTAGTAGCAGCGGTATATTATCATCATCAACATCAACAACACCAATCTCTTATATTTCAAAACAATATATAATTTCATTTGAAAATATTAAGATTACAAATCAAGTTGAATTGGAAGATGATGGAGTTGGAAATGGTACAAATTCACCAATGAATATTAAAAAGTTTATTTTAAAATTTCAAGATGATTATATTGAACCTGTAATTGAAACAATGTTGGAAGTACCTTGGTCGATTATATTAATTGGATTATTGGGATGTTGGTTATCAATTAGATTATATTTAGAAAATTATGAAATTCATTCAATATCTGGTATTTGGACAATAGATAAAACATTAAATTCAACAACCTATATATCACTCGCAGCTTGTTGTGCTTCATTTATATTATTCATATTTTCATTATTATTTTTAAAATATAATAATAATACATTAAAAAATACAAACAAATTAAATAATTATTATAATAACCAATATCAACAACAAGCACAGCAACAATCAACAAGTAAACATAATAGTAGCAATAATAATAATAATAAGATACCAAATAAAAAGAAGAAACAAGTAACTTTTTCAACATCTACAACAACTAAAAAAGATAAAAAATCACCAACAACATCACCAATTGAACAAATTTCATCAGTACCAACATCAACACCAACATTACCAATTAAAATTAAAAGAAAAAGTAATGGTAGAATTGAATTTGACATATTAGGTTTAATATACATTTTAAAGATTGTAACGATAGTATGTGCAATCATTTGTATAATTTTATTCAACTTGTCATTATCAATTAAAAATGATACGTCAAATAACAGTTATTTTGATCACACCCTACCAAATGTTAATGATATAGTAGACATTAATTTCAATGCATTAAATTTAAATATAGAACAACAACCACAACCAATTCAACAACCACAATTTAATACAAATGATAATAATCAAACAAATTCAGTAAATAATACAACAACAACATCAACAGCAAACAATATAAATGTAACAATAACAAATGCAACAGAACCAACACCATCATCACAATCTTCACTTAAATTTATAATTGAATCACCACTATCAAAATTATCATCAATTTCAACAATATCAGTATTTTCAAACAGAAATCAATTATTTTTAATTAATATTTTAATATTATTAGTGATAATAATATTAAATTCAATGACAATGAGTATATTTCCATTAATTAATCATCTATGTACAATTAATAATTTATATAGTGATTATTATATTTCAAATAATGATATTGAATCATTAATAGGCGGTAATAATGATGAAGATAATTATAATGATGAAATCAATAATAATAACCTTAATAATGAAGATGGTGCAACTTCTTCTTCTTCTTCATCAACATCAAAAATATTAAAAAATCATATAACACCAATAAAATCTGATTGAAAAAAAAAACACAAATAAATTACAATTGTAATATATTTTTCTCTGTGTGATCAAAAAAACAAATTTTATCGTTTTACGAAAATTATTTTTTTTTTTTTTTATTTTTTATTTTTTTTTTTTTTTTTTTTTTTTTTTTATTAATGTGTATGTACTTTATATTAAATAAAAATAAAGAAAACAAATTTAAAGTTTATTTGAGAGTTATAAACATGTGATAGATATCTAAATAGAGATAAAAGTCAAACTTTATAAAAAAAGCGCGCAAAATATAAAATTTTATGTGTTGATGTTGACTATATAAAAATGCGTTCACATAACCTCTCCTTGATTTTTTTTAAAATTTTTTTTTTTTTTTTTTTTTTTTTAAATTTTTTTTTGTATAAAATATAAAATATATTTTTTTTTTTTTTTTTTTTTTTATATATAATTATTGACAAACTTTTTTTTCAAACTAATATAAATTTTTAATTTAGTAAGTTAAAACACCAATCTTTTGTGTATATTCAACAACAACATACAAATAAATGTGTCTATATATATTAAGATATGATCACAATTATATTGTTATAAAAATATCTTCGTGTTATGTCGCACACACATAAATATATTTTTTTTTTTTTTTTTTTTTTTTTTTTTAAAAAAAAAAAAAAAAAAATAAAAGATATTTTAAAAAAATCAGAAATTTAACTGAAACGGTATCCAATAAAATTGTAATGTAATCATTATTATTTAAAATATTTAATAATTGTTGTAAAACACATAATGTTAAATTATTTATTTAATCTATATTTAACATATTTTGAAATAAAAAATGGATCAAAATTATTAATGAAATCATTATTTTCGGAAGAAATGTAAATTGATTCCAATGAATTTGGAATATTATCAATTTCAGATTGAATATTGATTGGATCAAATTCATTATTTGTTAAATACAATTCTTTAAGATTACTTGGTAAATATTTAAATTTAATTGGATTATTAAATTTTTGACCAAGTGATAATGATGTAATTGATTCAGGTAATTCTATTGTTTCTATGGTTTTTTTAAAATGAAATATTTTTAATTTTAATAAACTATTTGGGAATACACTTAAATCTAACAATTGATTAACATTTGAAACCAATTTAAGATGTGTAAGTGAATTTGGTAATGTATTTGCTGGTATTGAATTTTCAAACAAAAATTTGAAACATAATTTCTTTAAATTTAAATAATTGATAAAATAGCCAACTGGAATAACTTGATCAAATTCTTTAAATTTAATTGATGTAATTGATTGAGGGAATATATTTGCAACATTGAGTGGTTGATTATATTTTGTGAGTTTTAATTCAAGTAAATTTGGTGGGAGTAAATTAATTGAATCAATTTCATGATCAAAATATTCAAGATTTAACGATGTAAGTGAATTTGGAAACATATTTGGTACCATTGATTGTAATCTAAACATATATAGATTAATTAAATTTGGTGGAAGTGGTTCAGAATCAGTAAACTTTTGATCTGGTGTTTTAAATGATATTGATTTAATTGATGTTAATGTTTTAAATGCATTCAAACCAATATTACATGGATAATTTGAAATAATTTCAATTGAATTTACATTGTTTGGTATATCACCACTACTAATTATTATAGAATTTGTTATATTTATAATTTTTAAATTTGTAGTTGCTCTAGGTATAAGCTCGAATTTCATATTTGTTTCTAATATAAAATCTAATGATTTTACACTATTTGGAATTGCACCATCTTCTATTATACCTTGGTGACCATGATATAGTTTTAAATCTGTTAATGATTGAGGCAATTGACCACGTTTAATAGTTTGATTCATTTGGTCACCAAATTTTAATGTTTTAAGAGATGATGGTAACCAATTATCCAATGATTGATTAAAACAACTTAAATGTAAACCAAATTTAATACAAATAACACTATTTGGTATCATACCCTTTGTAATCTTTTGATTGAATCTACGATCAAACTGAATTTCTTTTAATCCATCAGGTAAACAATTCTCTGTCAATATTATATCATTACCAGTTAATGATATACTTGATAAATAATGTTTATATCTATACATTGATATTTCATCTATTTTTCTAAATGAAATCTTTAATCCCGTATGAAGATTATATAGTCTAATATGATGAATTATTTCATTTCTAATTACGACATTCTTCCACATTTTATTAAATAAATATGATGTTGTAATAGATTCATATTCAATAATATGTTTTCTTTGTTGTTGTTGTTGTTGTTGTTGTTGTTGTTGTTGTTGTTGTTGTTGTTGTTGTTGTTGATGATTGTTATTATTTAATTTAATCTTTTTATTTGGATGAACATCTGTATCGATATCATTATTATTTTCAATTATTATAGTTATTGAACAATCAAATTTACTTTTATATTGATTGTTTTTGTTGTTGTAATATGTTTTTGCTTCATTATTATTATCATTATAAAGTTGTTTTAATGAATTGATATTAATATTTAATAGTGTAAATTGAGTTTGATTTAAACCTTTTAAATTACTATGTAAATTTGTTGTTTGTTTATTATTATCACAATATTCTACTAATTGATCAAATGATATAAATAAACCATTAATTGATAATATCAATACACAATCTGTTATATGGTTATTTGATTTTAAAAAACTATATAATATATTATCCATTGTGTGCCTCATAGAAAGTGTTCGTAAAAATAATTTTATATAAAATGCCTAAAAAAAATAATAAAATTTTATTGCTATTTTTTTAAAAAATTCCATTTGCAAATAAAAAATTGGATTTATCCTAAAATATTTATGTTTATTATTAAATTTTTGATATGATGTTAAATAATACGTGATGTTGATTATTGTACTCGGGATAATATTGAAAATTCTAATAATAGTGATATATTTGTATTTTATATTGTCATATTAAATTTTGGTTTTAAAAATTATTTTTTTTAAAATTTCAATTTTTTTCAAAACCATCAACACAACAGCACATGTCATAATAGAAATACAAACATATTTGTGCATTAATGTTTATTATTTTTTTATCTGTCTGTGATTATATGGTATGTTTTTATCCCACACAAAATAACAATATCAAATAAATATTGTGTTTATACCTTTAAAAAGAAAAGAGACAATGAAAAAACAATACAAAAAGAAATAAACAAAACCAAATTGTTATTATGCTGTGTTTATAGAATTACATATATACTTATATACACCACAAATAAATAAACCATATAAATATAATAGTAACAGCAGTGGTGGGGTATCTGTCATTGTGTGATAAGTAAACGACAACAGTATGAACTTTATCACCACCATATTTTAAACAAATATAAAATACAAATATAGAAAAGAGATATAGGGATTTAGATTATAGATCTTGAAATTTATATATTTTAAAATTCATGCATGTATGCATGCGAAAGCTATACCAAAATTTACATCAACATCATCAACAATTCAAAATTCTTACAATATTAAATCAACCCATGTGTTTTTGTTATTTATTTCACATCAAATATACATTATTATTATCATCATCATTGTTGTTTATAAAGATTTACAAAGAAAAGTAAACCAATATTCATTTAAATCATTATAGTGTGTATGTGTTACTGTTGTTTATTTATATATTTAAATACATTCATAAAACATCCGATTTTTAGGTCAAACAAAGTATTTTTGATTTTCTTAAATAAAATAATAAAAGATTAAATATTTAAATTTCAACATGTTGGATAACTTTTTGATAACATTTTTCATTTAATTTAAATATTTAATTAAATGTTATCAAAAATTTATCTAATATGTTGTAATTTAAAAAATTTAATTACATTGTGATTATTATCTATTAAATACTTTTATTATTAAAACAATTTTTAATTTCAATTAAAGAATCAATTTCATCAAAAGTATTTGGAATTTGAAATTGATGATCATTTAATACATTTGATATCATTGATCTAACAACTTTACCCGTTTTAGTTTTTGGTATTCTATTAACAATTATTATATTCCTTAAATTAACATTTGAATTAAAATCTTTGGTAATAATTGAATTAATTTCTAATTTCAATTGATTTAATTCGTTATTTGATAAAGGTGTTATAGATGATGATGATGATGTAACATTTTGATTTAATATTAAAATACCAATTGGTATATTACCTTCATTTATACTTTCAATTGGTACACAACAACATTCAAATATTAATGGATGTTTATTAATTGATTGTTCAATTTTATCCAATTCAGTTTGAATACCATTAATTTTGATAACATCATCAATACGACTACACATTCCAAATAAACCATTTTCAGTTTTATATGCAGAATCACCAGTACAATAATAACCAATATGTTTTTCAAATTTACTTTTATATGTATCATTATCTTTATAAAATGTTGATGCAAAACAAGGTGGTAATGGTAATTTAAACGCTAATTCACCAGTTTCATTTAAATCCATTTCTTTACCTTTTATTGATAAAATTGATATATTTACAAATGATTGTGATTTTAATAGCGTATGAGAACATTTTGAATAATTTAAAATTGAATCAATTAATTTTACCCCAAATTCAGTCTGAGAATAACCATTTAATACATTTACATTTAATTTATATAAAATATAATCAAGAACATATTTTTCAACGATATCTCCCCCAATAAGAATTAATTTCAAACTTGATAAATCATATTTTTTAATTTGAATTGCTTCTGGATCTAATTTAATTGACATTTTAGCTAATATTGGTGAAATAAATGAATGAGTTACTTTATTTCTTTCAATGATTGACCATAAATCATTTAATACATTTGATGGTTTAAAAGTTATTGATCCTTCATATATTACCAATGTATCACCTGATATTAATGTTTCATATAATATTGTATGAAATGATGCCCATCCCATAAATGTAAATGAAAAATAAACAATTGGTTCTGTATCTGTACTTGTATATTTTACATTAACTAAATTTGGACCATTATTTCTAACAACTGGTTTTGAATTACCAGTTGTACCGCTTGTAAATAATATATAAACTGGATGATTTGAATCAACTGGAATATATTCATAAAATGGATTTGATTTACATTGTAATACTTGATCATTCCAATCTAACGAGTTTGGTATAATTGGAATATTTGATATAGTAATTAATTGATTATCATCACCTTTATGTAATACTCTATTTAATGTAATAATTGAATCAGGTTTATGGATTGATAATTCTAATGCTTTCATTAAAATTGATGTAAATGGTAATATTTGATCATTAACAATACCATAATTTGAAGTTATTATTAATTTTGGACATATAATATTAATTTTATTTGCAACATTTTTTTCATTTAGACATTCTAATAAAACACAATGAGTTGCACCAATTCTATTACATGATAACATTGCAATTATAGTTTCAATTGAATTTGGCATATGAATTAAAACTAAATCATCTTTTGAAATATTTAAATTTAATAATACTCTTGAGAATTCACATACTCTTTCATATAATTGATAATATGTTATTTTAATTGTTTCATTTAAATATGGACATTCATAAATAATTGCAATTTTATCCTTTTTTAATTCATCTTTAATATTTATATCCAATAAATTAAAACATGTATTAATCATACCTCCAATAAACCAATTACCTGGATAAATACCATTCTCTTTATAAACTGTTTTATATTTTTTATCCCTATTTAAATATAAACAAACAATAACAAAAATATTAGATATTTTTTTGTTAATTATTAATTTAAAAAAATGTAAAAGTTAGTAAACATACCAAGTAATATTTTTAGTTGCTACTTGATCCCAAAATTCAATTGAATCATTCATTGGAAATTCCCCTACTTTATAATTATTAAATGGTGGTGAACTAAATGTATTCATTTTTACAACACAATAAAATTTAAAATTGAAAGAATATTTAAATATATTATATAATATTATAAATTTATATTATTAAAATTCTTAATTTTTAAAAAATAATAATAATAATATTAAAAAACAGTATATATTCATAAATATTAGTATAAATATGAAAAATTATAACCAGTTTTTAGAAGATATAATATTTAAACCCCTGTGTTTTTTAAAAAAAAATATAAAAATGGGGTTATAATCTAAAAATTTTAGAATGACAGCATTTATGATCAAATGATAATGACCTTATTTATTCGGGTAATTCTACTTCAATATAATAAAAATAGGGTTGGATGTACCAAATATATATGTAATTATTGCAATTTCAAATTAATCCATAAATTTGAAATATTTGTTACACTTGAAAAAAAAAGATTACATACTACTTTTTAAAGCAAGTCATTTAAAGAAACAATTATTTTTAAAAGAAAAAAACAATAAAAAAAGTGAGAGGGCGCAACCTCCATGGGTACACTCCTTTTTCATTGGACTTCTCTCCTTCGCCCTTCTCCAGACATTCATCCAATCATGGTTATAAAGGATCTAACATGTATCCCTGATTCTCACTTGTACATTTATAATATAAACCACCTTTTATCAATGCCTAAAAAAAAAATAAAAAAAAGATATGGGATCCTTGTATCAATTGAATAAATTTCTGTATTTATTCAATCTAAATACTTGCAAAAAACTTAGGTTCAATTACTGATAGGGATTGTTTTAAAAAATTATTATGATGATAATATTGTTTATTGTAATTTTATTTACCTTTAGTTTATTAAACAAACAACAAATTTATTAATATTATCATAATAATATTCAATTAGTTGATCAAATGATATAAAAAAACCATTAATTAATAATATCACAATCTGCTACTTGATTATTAGATTTTAAAAAACTATATAATATATAATATATTATATATTATTCATTGTGTGTCCCATGAAGAAAGTGTTTGTAAAAATAATTGTTCAATTTTTTATAAAAAATTTTGAAGAAAAAAAATAAAAAAATAAATAATTTTTTTTTTATTTAATTTTTTATTCGCGCCCCTTTATCTTTTATTTTTTTTATGTTTTTTAATTCGGTGTTATATTATCTGTATGATAATATTATAACATAAAAAAAATGTACAGCGGTGACAATAATAATAATAATAATAATAATATTAATAATAATACAAACAACAATACAAACAATAATATCAATGATGCATATTATGAACAAATTGAAATACATTTAGAGACATTAAATAAATATTTTAAAACAAGTGAAGAAAGTAATGGGTACACAACAATGGATTGTAGATTCACATTTTTCCTCTGTATTTATTTATATATAAAAAAGTTTTCTCCAGATAGAAGTAGAAATTTAATCAATCATGATTCTTTTATAACATTTTTTGGTAAAGATTTCTGTGGATTGTTAACAAGATTTCCGGTATGATATTATCACTATCGTTATTATAACTATCCTTTTATATATTATTATATAATAATAATATATGTATATTATAACAGATTCAAAATTTTAGGATATTTACAGTTGGTCAATACTTTTCATTATTTTATATAAACCAACATGGAGAATATAAATATATTTGGGATTTCTTTGAAACACCAACCATTGCTCAATTATATGCAAAATTAAATCCTGATGAAGTTGGAACATTTCCATTACAACATCATGAGAATGATTATTCCTTACATTTATTTAAAGAAATTCCAACACAAATACCAATTGATCAAGATCAACAACAATATACAGCCAATGCATTATATAATCAACAACTAACTCGCTTAAATGATCATATAATGAAACAACAACAACAACAACAACAACAACAACAACAACAACAACAACAACAACAACAACAACAACAACAACAACAACAACAACAACATCAACAACAACAACAACAACAACATTCAAATAATAATATGGAAAATGAAGATCAAAATGATGAAGATGCACCTTTCAATACTCCTCCAGATGCTCCAATTAATTCTTCTCCAGAGCCTTCTCCATCTTTAGATTAATTATAAAAGTATATTAAAAAAAAATCAATAAAAAAATGATATTATAATCGGGATGTGTATTAAATGATTATATTTGTTTTGTTTTTATTTAATTTTTTGTTCTTTATATGTATATATGTGTTGTTATTATTATTGCAGAGTAATGATTCAATTGGTTGTTGATGTTGTTGGTTATTTTTGATTGTGTTTATATGTTGATAATGTTGTGAATCTAAATTTACATATTTAAAGATAATTTAATTTTATCCTCAAATAAAATTTCAAACGATTCTTTTCAATGGGTGTTGAATTCATTTTTGAGAAAAGTATGAATATCTATTATTAGATGATAATAAAATTAAAAAAAAAAAAAAACTTTTTTTTGGTTGAATTTTCAAGGTGTATTCTTGCTCATATAAAAAAAAAAAAAAACAACAACCCAATTTTTTTTTTGTCAGCAATGGTGTATTTTTGGTCAAAAAAAAATATTTAAAAAAAACACCATAATTATATAATATTTCTTCTGGTATTTTTGATGTTGATTCTTGGTTGTATTCATAATTTTGAAGGAATGAAGATTAGAGTTGAAAAATATTTATATTTTTGTGATTTATCAATTAATGTATTTGGTGAATGTAATGAAATTAATGTATCATTATTCGTTATTTATTTACTTAT
>JACAFY010011843.1:0-25089 GCA_015252635.1 Dictyostelium capitatum
AATAAAATTAAAGATCAATTAATTAAAATTCAAAATGATCACCTTAATAATTGGGGTAACTACATTTCATCAATGTTTTCAAAAATTTCAAACAGTAGTGCAACAATATTATCTTTATCATTTTCAACAACTTTACCATTTTCAAAAATGACAGAAACCAATTTTTACCAATTTAATTTAGAACGTGAAGTTACAAAAATTTATATTGTTGATTTTCTAATCATAGATAATAAAGTACATTTAAAATCATTTGAACACCAAATTCAAGATATGATTTTAAAATATTCAATTAAATTTAAAGATTATCAACTATTGGATGAATTAAAACAACATAACACATTTATTAAAGCAATTGGTGGAGAAGAGATATTTATAACAAATAGTTTTCATACAGCTTTTAGATCAGCTGATATACAACTACTCAATTATTCATGTGATAATTTTACAAAATTACAAAGTATTCAATCAATTCCATTTTTTGTTGACCATATCATCAACTATTTATTTGATTGTCATATGGTTCCAATTGAATCACAAATTAATTTTTTAAAAGCAATTTTATCACAATCAAACATTTATTCTTTTACATTTAGTACTATATTGGTTCACATATTTTCTCAAAATCAGCAATTATCTATTCAATCACTTGATAATATTACATTTTTAATCGAAGAATATTACATCAAAATTAAAAATGATCAAAAGTGCAAAGATAATTTACCAGTTTACATTTTATATGCAAAACAATGTTTTGAATATATTATATATGGTGAATATATTTCAAACTATTATAAAAACATTGGTAAACTAAATTTATTCAATGACTGGAACCAATATTCAAACTGGAAGAAATTGTTTTAAAAATAAATAAAATAAAAAAAGCCACTTTTTTTTTTTAGATATTTATTTAATTATTATTTTTTAAAATTATTTTAAAAACTTTTCAAAAATCACAACATTTTTTTTTATATGTAAAATATTTACAACAAAACATAATATGAAAAACAGTGATGACAATAATAATTCAAATACAGTAAATAATAATGATATTGATAATTATAAATATTATAAATTAATATTTGGTAATATATATTTAAAAAGTTGTATATTCAAATTTATAAAAGGAACTGGGAAAAGATATTATAGTATATTTGATATATGCTATTTAATAAACAAAGATAATTCAATTAAAAAAGAATTATTTAAAGATTTAGTAAAAACTAAAAGAGTTTTTATAAATTTTACTATAAAGAAGTTTCAATATTTATTACTTGGTTTAAGTGGTGAAGGTGAAGAATATGAAGTATTGGTTAAACAATTTTACAGAATAAATAGTAAACATATAATTGCAATGTATATTCATAATGAAGATCGTGATTTGGTTTTTTCAATTATATCATCAAAATGTGGTTTCCTATTATCATTGGTATATGATGATTATAATAAATTAAAATTATCTCCTATTATACAAAAATCAAATGATAAACCAACATTTAGAAATATATTACATTTGGGTGGATGTACAGATTTACATTATGAAATGGCATTTCAAACTGGTGATATTAAATCATTGGATTTCATTTATAACATCATTGGTATTCCATTTGATTTTAATGAATTTCAAGAAAATGAAAATTTAATTCAATTGGTTTGTACATCATCAAATAGAAATAAAGTATTGGAATATATATTAGATGAAATGAATTATTCAATTCCAAGAGATTATAAATGGTTTAATTCAGAATATAATCATTCATATTTAAAGGAATTTGATTTAAGTGTTTTAAAAAGATTACTTTATTTCAATTCATCAATTAAAGACACTGATGCAATACCAATGAATTTTCAAATTTATTCATTTGATTTAAATGGTTTATCATTAGAATATGTACTAAATTTCATTCAAACTTCAATTTACATTTCAATATTTAGATATACACAATATAAATCTACTCAAATTTCAAATTTTAAATTTTATTTATTAAAAATTCAATTATTAATAAACTATCAACAAGAAGAAGAAGAAAAAGAAAAAAATAAAATTAAAGATCAATTAATTAAAATTCAAAATGATCACCTTAATAATTGGGGTAACTACATTTCATCAATGTTTTCAAAAATTTCAAACAGTAGTACAACAACTTTACCATTTTCAAAAATGACAGAAATCAATTTTTATCAATTTAATTTAGAACGTGAAGTTACAAAAATTTATATTGTTGATTTTCTAATCATAGATAATAAAGTACATTTAGAATCATTTGAACACCAAATTAGAGATATGGTTTTAAAATATTCAATTAAATTTAAAGATTATCAATTATTGGATGAATTAAAAGAATATAAACCAATTATTAAAGCAATTGGTGGAGAAGGACAATTTAGATTAAATTGTTTTCATGCAGCTTTTCGATATGCAGATATACAACTACTCAATTATTCATGTGATAATTTTACAAAATTACAAAGTATTCAATCAATTCCATTTTTCAACAACTATTTATTTGATTGCCATATGGTTCCAATTGAATCACAAATTAGTTTTTTAAAAGCAATTTTATCACAATCAAACATTTATTTTTTTACATTCAGTGCTGTATTGGTTTTAATATTTTCAGAAAATAAACAATTATCAACTCAATCACTTGATAATATTACTTTTTTAATTGAAGAATATTATACCAAAATTCAAAACGACAAAAAGTGCAAAGATAATTTACCAGTTTACATTTTATATGCAAAACAATGTTTTCAATTATTTCCGCGTTGTGAATATATTTCAAACTATTATAAAAATATTGGTAAAAAAAATTTATTCAATGATTGGGATCAAAATTCAATGTTACTTAAAAATAAAAAAATTAAAAAATAAAGCCACCTAACTTTTCTTTGGACAATTTAGATATTTTATTTATAAAAAAATATATATTATAAATAATAATTTTTTTTTATTTTTAGTATCATTAATAAAATGTCAGATAATGAATATATTAAAAATAACAATAACAAAAATATTAATAATTATAAATTATATCGATTAGTGTTTAATAATATAGTGATAAAAAATCATATTTTTAGTTTTGTAAAAAATGGGATTTTTCCAAAAAAATATAATGATATAACTTTAACAATTCTTTCACGTTTACCAAATAAAATGGAAATACTTTATGATAAAATCAAAACAAAAACAGTTTTTAAAGATATCAGTAAACATTTAATTAAAAATTTATTATCATATACAAATACCCATTATCAAAAAAATGAATCTTTTCAACAAAATATTATTAAATTTTATCAAATAAATAAACAAGAAATTTATCAAAAAATAATTGGATCGCAATGGGATGGTGATTTAATTACAGTTTTAATTGAAACAAACTGTAATTTGCAATTATTAAATCAGGTTTATTTAGATTATCTAGAGGTTAGAGATGAGAAACTTGCACAATCAATAATTGATATTAAGAAATTATCAAAACTTTATAAAATTGCATTAAAAATTGGTGGTTTAGATTCATTAAAATTCCTTCATAAAACATTAAATACATCATTACAAGTTATTGATTACCCACATACATGGGAATGGATTATTTATTCATCAAATAGAGATGAAATACTTGAATATTTATTGGATGAAATGGATCATAAAATTCAAATAAATTATGATATAGCGCCAAATAACGGATACAGAAAAGCAAATTTATTTTATTCTAATTCAAAATATTTATCATTTAAATTATTTAAAAGATTATTTGTTAATAAATCAAATCATTTTTTAAAAATTTATACCTATTTATTTAATCTAGGTGAAAAATTTTCAGTATCTTCAAAATCAAATAATATAATTGATGGCCAATATAAGCCATTTAGAAAAGTATTGGATTATTTTCAATGTACATTATACACTTTATCACATTTAAATGATAAATATAGTTTTAAAACTATTTCAAATTTTAAATACTATTTAAAAAAGATTGATTTATTAATTAAATATAATGATAATCCAACTCAAGAAAATAAATATCTATTGATCCAACTTCAAATTAATCAATATATTAATGAAAATGGTTATTTTAATTATTATTATAATACTATATGTGAAATGGTTTTTAAATTATTTTCAACTGTTGGTACTAACGGATCAACAAAAACTACCAATACTATCACCTTACCAAAAACTAAATTTTATGACAAGATAACAACAAATTTTAAAAAATCAAAAGTTAACTTTAATCATTTTAATTTAGAAAGAGAAGTAAGAAGAGTGTTTGCAATTGATTTCTTATTAATTGAAATTAGAGATCTTAATCTTTATAATATGATTTCAAATTTTGTTGTTAATTTTGCAATTAATTATAAAGAGTATCAAGTTATTGAAGAATTAAATCAATTTCAATATGATGGTTTAGAAGAAGATACATTAACATCATTTTGTCTTTTTAAAGCTTTTGAAAATGCAGATTCTCAATTGATTAAATTTATATTCAACAAATTTGCAAATGTTGAAAGGTATACAACTGCAATCACTGGTATAATGGGTTCAATTGAAAATATTAAATTGAAATGTAACGTAATCCCAATTGAAGCACAAATTGAATTTTTATCTACAATATTATCATATGATATTTATTATCCATTTTCATTCAAGACTATATTGGCATATATGTTTTCAAATAATAATAGTAGTGATTTAACCATTGAAAATTTAGATAAAATTACTCAAATTGTTGAATCTTATCAATTTAAAATACAAAATGAAAAGAAATATTCCGATAAAACACTACTATTCAATTTATATGCCAAACAATGTTTTGATAATAAATCAGAAAGTGTTGTAAACTATTATCAAAATATTTGTAAAAAATCAAATCTATTTAAAAATTGGGATGAATATTATAAACAAAAAAACAAACAAACAATAAATAAATAAATAAATAACAGTTGAACTTATTTTATTTTAAATTAACTTTTTAAAATTATTAAAATAGTTAATTTCAACCTTTGTACCCTTTGGAATTATTGTATTTGGATTATTTTCAATGTACTGTTGCGGGTTTGAACCATATTTTAATAATTTTAATCCATTTGGTAATAAATCTTTAACTAGTGGATGAGAAAATTCATGTCCAAGATTTAAATAGGTTATTGTTGAAGGGAAAAAACCTGCTTTAATACTAGTTGGATTCCAATATTGTACAATAAAACCTGTTATATTTGTTGATGATAATGCATCTTGATCAATTGAAAATTCATTTTCAGTACTTGATATATACAAAGTTTTAATAGTTGTTGGTATCATTCCTTTTGTAATTTTATTATGATAGTAATTACCAAATTCTAAACTTGTAACAGAACTTGGTATTGAAAATGAAAGTGAAACATTTGATAGTAATGAACCCATTGAATTTAAAATATTACCCATTTTTAATGATTCTAATAAACTTGGACTTCCCCTTGGCCCACAATGTTGTCGATTAAAGTGTTCCTCTCTTATACGATCATATGTAATTTCTAAATATTTTACAGAGTTTGGTATTATGTTTGCTTGAATACCATAAATTGGATGTTGATTCATTGTTAATTTAATTACTTTATCTGGTATTAAACCAACTTTTAAAACTTGATTATAACAACCTAGATTCAATTCTGTTAAACTTGGTGGTAAATCATTTATCTTTAATGTTTCATCATTGTTTCTCCATAGTTCACCAAATATCAATGTTTTTAATTGCCTTGGTAAAATTCCTTTACTAATAGATCCATTAAAAAATGGATTAAAATGTAAATATTCAAGTGCACACCAAAAAGTTGTGGCTGTAATTTGTTCAATGTATGGATCAATAATAGATTTGATTGATTTTGGATCTTTTGCGAAAGAAGACATTGATTCTTTTGCATAGGTTGTGGTACAACAATAACAATAACTACCAGGATATTTAATGGATGTAACTGAATCTGGTATAACTGAATTATCCATTTTAAAATGTGATATAAATGAAATAGTTTCCAGTGTATTTGAATATAATGGTAAATCTCCACATTCAAATAATTCACTACCCCTATATTCTAATTTTGTAACATATTCAATTTCTTTATAGTCTTTAATGTGTGAAATTGAATAGAAAATCATCTCTCTATTATTTTTATATAATTTTAAATAATGAAACAATAAGTTATTTAGATATAGATTTCTCCATATTTTAAAAAAATTGGTATCATTATGTAATGATGACATGTATATTATTAAATATTATTAAATAACAAAAAAATAATAGAATATAAAAAAACAAGGTGTATTTTTGAAAAAAAATAGCTGTTGTAGTTTATATGATAGTGACAACAAAAAAAAAAAAAAAAAAAAAAAAAAAATATTTTATTTTTAAAAAAAAAAAAAAAAAAAAATTTTAAAAATTTTTTTTTTAATTAAAAAAAAAAAAAAAAAAAATAAATTTTTTAAAAAATTATAATTTTAAAAAAAAAATATAAAAAAAAAAAAAAAAAAACCAAAAAAAAAAAAACACGTTTTTTTTTAAAAAAAAATAGGTTTATAAATAAAAAATTTGGGCCCCCAAAAAAAAAAAAAAAAAAAAAAAAAAAAGATATTTTTTTTGATCAAAAAGTATCAACCTACAAATCAATGTGTAAAAATGACAACAAATAATAATATTGATATTTATAAATATTATAAATTAGTTTTTGGTAATATATATTTAAATAGATATATATTTCAATTTATAAATGGTACTGGTAAAAGATATGAAGATATAGATTTAAAATTTATGTTGACAAATAAAAAAAAAGAGTTGGTAATTGATAAAATTAAAGTTGGTAAATTTAAAAATGAAGAAATTACAAGGTTTAATCTTGAATTATTAATAAATATGATGAAAGAAGAAGAAAGTGAAAAAGAAATTCAACTATTAACAAGATTTTACAACTCTAATAAACAACAATTATCATATTTGGTTTTATCAATGGTCATTTTTAAATCTTTAATTTTATTGAAATTATTTTATAAAGATTATCAATTCAACACAGAACAATCATCAATATATTATAGAGAGTCATTAATATCTGGTGATATTGAAATTATATCATTTCTACATAAAACAGTTGGCCTTTCATTTCAAGATACAGATTTTAAAAAGAATGCATTATCATGGTCATTAACATCAATAAATAGGAATAAAGTGATTGAATATTTACTAAATGAAATGAATTATCAAATAAAGGATATTCAATACAATTATGAATGTATAAAAAGATTAAATTTTCAATTATCAAAAATAATTATCGATAAAATTGGTTCAGGTTCACTCTATAATCAAATTAGAGTTTTTAATTTATCATTATCAGAATTGGACCAACCAAAAGTATTGGATTTTATTCAAACTTTAATTTATGTATCAAGTAATTTTCCAGCAGATATAAATAGTGGTAAATATTTTGAAAAAATTCAACAACTAATCAAATATAATAACAACATTGGTGGTGGTAGTAGTAATGATACAGAAATGATTAAATTGGAATTAATCAAATTAGAAAAACAGAAAGCAAATAAAGGTTTATCAAATGTAAATTTTATTCAATTTAATTTGGAAAGAGAAGTAAAAAGAATATTTATATTTGATTTTCTTTTAAAAGATAATTCAAAGAATTTAGATGTAGAAACATTTTCTTATTTTATTGTTAAATTTGCAAGTCAATATAATGAATTTTCAAAAATACTACAATGTCCATTTCAAAAAGACTGGATTTTTTTTAAAGCTTGTTTTAAAGTTATCGTTGAAAGTGCAGATTTAAATCTAATTAAATTTGTTAAAGATATATATGGTAAATCATTAAGTGATATAAATCCAATTTCAGTGGCAAAAGTTCGTAATAATTACAATTTTAATAATTATATAAATCAAATACCAATTTCTCAACAAATTGAATTTTTATCGCTCTGTCTTCCATTTAATACCAGTAAACATGTAGTTTCATTTGGCTTGGTTTTATCAAATATATTTTCAAAAAATAATCAAAATCGTTTAACCTTTGAAAATTTAAACATAATAACTGATATAATTGAAACTTATTCCAATAATCAAAAATTGAATATACCTTCTGTATTATTGGCAAAAGAATGTTTTGGTAATAATCAATATGCAGCAAATTATTATTATCAAATTAAAAAACAACATTTATTTTCAAATTGGGACTCATTAAATATTAATTAATAAAAAAATATTAAATTTGTGTTTAAAAAAAGAGTTTTTTAAGTTTATTAGACCATATATGAAAATTAGATAATTGATGATCTTAATCTCAATATATGGTATATTCATCAACCTGTCTGGTTTTGATTTTTGATAAAATTGAATTAATTCACATTGATGGCCCTTATCGCAAATTGAATATATTTAAATATGTTGTCTATTTTAAAATGTGAATGTAATTTATTTATTTATTAAAAATTGTGATAATTAAAAAAAAATTCTCTAAAGAATTAATTTATATGGAGAACTAGATATTGATGATCGATTTAATACACGAGAACGTGAAAGCAATGTACATAAAATATCAATTTCAGGTACTTTTGGATCATTAATTTGAAAATCAACAATGAAAAAATTTTCTTTAATTAAAAGATCTTCTCTAGTTGGAGGACTATATTCCAATTTAGCGTTTTTTAAGTTGATGATAAACATATTAGGTATCAATAATTGATCTTTAATTTCGACCGGCAATTCACTATTTGGAACTCTACATTCAATTTTACCGTACAATATATTATCCCTATAAACCATACCATTTGCAAAAAACAATGAAGCCAAACTTTTATTTGCAATTAAACAAATGGTTCCTGATAAATCTGTTTGTTCTTTTAATGATTTGAGCTTTTCAATTGAGTCAATACCGATATCATCGAAACCAATGTCACTTCTTAATTTTGGATTATATCTAAATGAATTTTTATCATTTAATTTTGTTTTATCTTCTAATAATTTCTCCCACATTTTTTCAGACCCCATTACACTTTTTTTCCAATCTAATTTTAATTTTGAAGAAAACATGTCGCTAGATTGAGTTTTAATGTGTTCCCCTGTTCCTATTGATACAAAAATATCAATTTTTTTATTTGGCCATAAATGATCACACTCTTTATAAGCATCTTCGCATGGGTTATTATTTTTTAAACCTCCATCATACAATTCTCTATCATTAAATATAAATGGTGGAAAATAAGTTGGTGTGGCGGATGTTGACAAAGCGGCACTGAAAACATCAGAATTTACAATATAATTAATCTTTGAATAACAATTGATTTTTTGTTTGAAATAATTTGAAAATAATATTGTTTCATTATCACCTGTTTCCCTAGAACAAGCAGTAACTGCAACCCTAATTTTTGAAAATGTATCAATCAATGGTTGATTTCTTAATTCTTGAGAAATACATTCTTCTAAAGCTTTACTAGTGTATTTTGTTTGAAAAATCATTGTCAAATTACCTTTAATCCATCCTAGTATTCTTGAACTAAATCCTTTTTTACCAAAGTTTATAACAGTATCTACTATTGTGGTAGGATTTTCATTATTTTTTGGAGACACAATTGATAGAGCTATTAAACCACCAGCAGATGCACCGATAATAAGGTCAAATATATTATAAATTTCCATACCATACATTTGATCCTTAATTAATTCCAGTGCATTTCCTTCAATAATACCTCTAATACCACCACCATCAAGAGTTAATATTCTGGCACCAATGTCTGCAAATAAATCAATTTTCTTTGGTTTGAAATAAATATCACCTGCACAGTTTTCAATTGGACATTTATCTTTGTTATTTGAACAATTGAAGCATAAAAGATGTCTACATTTATATGGAACAGAAGGAGAATCTATACAACAGCCAAAACATACATCCATATTGAATTCAATTGGTAAGCTAAATTGAGAAGTGAATTTACAATTTTCTTTAAATGTTGAAATAAAATATTGAAATAAATTTTCATATATATTTGATGCTTTAAATATACCATTACCATTTGCTGGCCATTCATTGAGAATATAAACTTTATTTCCACCACCCAATGAAACTCCAGTTGATTGTGACTCTTTGATTGATTTTGACTTATGTTTACATTGGTTATGACACTTCTTGACAACCGTACATTGTTTACCATGCCCATCCCTTTCAATACATGGTGTCAAATCACTAATTCTTTTCGAAGCATTTTCTAAAAGTGATTCAAAATTTTTGTCAAGTTGTTTGCAATCAAAACCAAATTGACTATAATATCTTTCACCAAATTTGTTTTTGATATCATGTAATCTTGACTTTATTATGTTCATACAGTCATCAAAACTTTTAATTGGTCCTAAGGACAAAGTAATTGTATGGTAATCGTATAAATTTTTAAAAAACGCAACTAAATAATCCGCACACTTGATAACTATTTGGTCAATTCCGCATGGTGCTATACCACTAGATTTTTGAACTATTGATGGTAATAATTCGTTTGAACCATAAATTGTTAACAAATTTGGGATTCCATTTGGATCTTTGTTTAAGAAATTAATTAAATTTGTAATTCTTTGCATGGTATGATATTTATCTTTTTTAATGTATTTTTCTTTGGATCTAATTGAATCGATGAGTTTATCACTAATCATCTCATTTAACCTTTTAATTTGATTTACGTATCTTGAGTATGAAATTTGGGAAATTGGAATGAATATAAGTGAAACAGATTTAAATTTTGATTTTAAATCAACATAAATGCTGTCTTGATTACTAAAATATTCAGTTTCAGCGAACTCTGAGTCGTCAAATTTTTCATCATAGTTGGAATTGTTTAATAAAATGATTAAATGAGGGGTGACTAAATTATTTGTACAACTTGAAGATATTTTACTATACATATTTAATGGGTCGAATATATCCTTTTTATTTCTTCCATCACCAGAAAATGTAAAAACAAATACATCAGAGCATTGATATAATAATCTAGGGTATGCGATTTGTACATATTCACTTCTATTTTTATTCGACTATTTTTTAATATTTATTATTATTAATATTTGTTGTAATTGTGATGATAATGATAAGAATGTATACATACTTTATTGTGGTCCATTGTAGTACTTTTGGTTCCTCCAAAACCTTCTGAATCTAATATTAAATATTTATCTTTTCCAAAAGTATTACCAATGAATGCGTTTAAATCTGAAGATGTTGATTTGGTTGAATTTGTTTCACCAGGAATTGGATGTTGATCAGGTGTACATATTTGTCCAATGATTGAACTTTTACCTGATCCTGAAGGACCTACAAAACTGCAAATCATAAGAGTATCTAATGGTGATATTTCCTCTAATGGCCAGGCATTGCCATAACGTATTTGATCTTGTTCTAATATCAAAAATTTATTTGAAATATCCATTATTTTATTGTAACTTTCCATCCCTAATATCTTTTCTGTAAATTTTTTGTAGTTTGTAAAAAAAGTATCTCTTTTGTATTTTTTGTATCTAATTATTTCATTTTCTTTTAGTTCTTTCTCTTCTAGAAGTTTAAATTTGCAATCATCACAAAATACTTCAGATGGGTTACCAAAGGAGAAATTTAATTCAGGTTCAGGTATCTCTTTTTTACACGAACAGCATTTTTCTTTTGTTTCAAAATTTAATAATTCTTCCATTTAATTTATTTAGTATTACTATATATTTAATGATTATTGTGGTATTAATTTTTTGATGAGATTAAAAATTAAAAAATAATAATAATTAATAATTAATTTATTTTTTATTAATGCGAAAAAAAAAAAATTTTGTGATCAGCCAAGATAAAAGTGAAAACTGCACAAAAAAAAAAATTTGTTCTAATTTTAGATTTAAAAAAAGTTGAAAAAAAAGTGGTGTGGTATTAATAATATTTTTTTTCTTTGGAAAATGATAACTAAAAAAATAAAATAAAAATAAAATAAAAATAATAAAATAAGAGTTATCTTCGCTCACAAAAATGGATTATGTAACAAATAATATTTTTAATTCCTCCCAAAATTACATGTGTTTTAAATGCAAAATAGAATTTTCTTTTGATGAAATTAAATATTGTATAAGTAATAGTTGTAAAAAGTATTTATGTGTAGATTGTCGTGATAAACATCAAAAATTGCTAAAACATCAAGCTATAGATTTAAAAGAATATAAATCATTTTCATTTTTTATAAATTATAAACAAAATACTAGTCATTATGAAAAAATTGTTGATTATAATTCAGAAATGGATAACAAAAATAAATTACTGTTTGCTGATGTTAAAGCAGAAAAAAAAATTAAAACTGGAAGAAAATGGGACTCAATTGGTATACAAGAGGATCAAGTTTCATACATTGTTAGTTTTGTTGGTTCATCGGGATCTGGTAAAAGCACAATTATTGGTTTACTATGTAAAGAAGGAAATCACCCTATTCCTGGTGATTCAAGTTCATTGCAATCAACTTCAACAGGTATAAATTCATTTATTGGTGAAACTGTTGGAAAAGAGATAAAATTTTTAATATTAGATTCAGAAGGTGTTGGTGGAACATCTACTACAGTTATTGGATGTGTTGAAGATAATTTAACAGAAGAGGTAAAGTATATGATCATTGTAATTTTAAATTATGTAATAAATATGAAATTTACTAATACAAATAACTATTTGATTTAGGAGAAAGAAATTAAAAATCAAATAGTTGGAACAACATATCCAAGATTATTATATGTTTCTTCAGATGTATTTGTTTTAACATTTTGTGGCCAAGTCCAAAATAGAGAATCAATTATCAAATCACTAACTGAATTTACTAATGTTTCATCACAAAATTATAATAATAGTTATTTCCCACATTTAATTATTTTAATGAATAGATCAAATTTACCTCAAGAATATGATGATCCAGAAACTGCAAAGAAAAAATATTTTGAAGAAGAAAGCATTGGTACTGAAAATGTATTGGATTTTTTACAATTTCGTTTCACATCAGTTTCATTATTGTTTTTACCAGAGTTTGATTATTCATTTGAAAGATTTAAAAATCAATTTGGAAGATTAGAAAAATTAATTAGTGAAAAACTATTGGAAACAATGGAACATAAAAAGGCAAACATTGTTAATGGTAACAAAAATGGGTTGGCATCAGGCAAATCATTGAAAATGGAAAAGATGTCTAGGGCAATAGATTTTTATAATACAAACAGAAGCGGTATACTTGATGTTAAATCATTAGAAAGTCATCACACAAATATTTATTCAGAAGATGTATTACCATTAATCTCGGATATTTGTTTCGGTTTATTTTTAGATTTTACACTCATTAGTATTAAATCTAAAGGAAAAGATGGTTTTATTAAGGGTCTGGAAGCAATTAAATCAAGATTACAAGTGTTCGTAGAGTTTACTTTAAAAAATTTAAATGGTCCAAACCTAATATTTGAAATGTTTTCAAAAGAACTATTTTCTGTTGAGTTGGGTCTTTTGGCTAATTTACCCTGTAATTTTTCTAAAGATGGTAGTGAATGTTTAAATACTTTATCTTCTCATATTCTACACCAAGTAATTCCAAATCATTTAAAAAATGCATGTCATTCAAATCTATTTAAAGAATTTTGCATGGAAATGATTCCAGGAAAATATGATGAGTGGTCTGAAGGAATTAAAATGATAAATTTATCAAAACATTTTAAAGGTATTAGCAGCGTAGCATTACCATCAGACCTACCAAAACATTATAATTTTGAAAATTCAAAAATAATTAAAATTAGTTATTGTGAAAATTGCAACTTTTTTATATCATCTATTGGCTACACATGTGAACATGTAGTTTGCGTGTATTGCTCTTCAAAATCAAATCATAATGCTTGTCCAATTTCAAATTGTGGTAAAGGAAAATTAAAAAAAGAATTAAAACTTTTAAATGTAACTAAAACAATGAGACCAAGAATATTATTAATTGATGGGTTAAAAAAAATCGAAGATATAAATCAAACATTGGTAAATTATCAAAATAATGTTTATGGAATTAGATTATGTAATTTATTTGACCATGTTTACACAAATTCTTTATTTATTTCAAGATTTTCAAACATTTTATTAAAAGATATGGGTAAAGAATTAACATCAAAAAGTTTAATTGATATTCAGTCAAAGGTAGAAATATTACCAGTATATCTAATGGTTTATAGTTTTGATAAATTTGATTATTCAATGATAATAGTAGGAGATAAAGAACCTATACCAAATGCTCAAATTATCATTTCAACTTTATTTTATTTGGATACAGATTATAAATTTAATGGAAGTTCTTTCATTGGTTCAATAAAATGTAGATTACAATTTAATGAAATACCTGATCAAATCAAAGACCAATTAAAACAAAAACATTGTTTCTCATCTAATGGTAAATCAACAACAGAAAATAATTCTATGGATTTTTTATTATCTCCAGAACAATCATTTATTGGTGAATCATTTTCAATTCCATTTTCAATTAGTAGTCCAGGACCAAACCTTGAAATTTATTGTTTTATTCCTCTACTTAACTCAGATACAAATGAAATATGCCAAATATCTGGTTCTCCTTTTTCAATGCACCACCTTTTAACTTTTGAAAAAACAATTAAAACTGGTTTTAAAAAAGTATAAATCAAAAAACTAAACATTCCTAATATTCAACACTGAATACTTCTATATATATATATAAATAAATAAATAAAAAAATAAATAAATAAATAAATTCAATTACATTAATTTTATGATTAAAATATTTTCTAATATTAGTTTTTTTTTTTATATGATAAAAAGCTGAATATAAAAAAAACACTAACAACAACTATATTAATGAACATTTATTACAAGCTTATATAGTGAACACAGTTGAACAAGCACAAAACCATCTGGACTCACAACTACTGTTAGCGCAAAACCATCTGGATTCACAACAACTGTTAGTGCAACTGTACCACCAGAAATTAATTGGTTGATAAGTAAGAAATCTGCTCCACATGGTGTTGAAAATTTGAAACCAGTTGATTATAGCCATGATCTATTTAGCATCAATGGTAATGGAAAAATTAGGTGTTGTGTGTTTTATTTTTTTTTAAAAAAAATTATTATAATAAATTTTCGTTAGACATATGCGCTAGTTTTGTCTTTAGTAATTAATTATTAATTAATATTATTATATCTATTATTGTATTTCTTTTTTAAAAATTTTACAAAAATTTGAACGGTTTTGACAATAATATTATTCAATAAAAGAAAATATAATAAAAATAAAAATTAATTGAAATTTTTGACTTTTTTTTCAATTTCGCAAACAAACAACAAAAATGTTTGAAACTTTATTTTGGAAAGTTTATAATAATAAATTCATTAGAGCAAATATATTTCATCAAATAGAACAGGTACAACACATTGATGAAAAAAGAATAAAATTTAAAGACATAAATAAATTAGAATGGATGTTAAATAATAAACAATATCAATTAATAAAGTGTAAAATATTAAATGGTGAATATATAGAAGTAAATAGAAACAAATCAATGAGGTTACTATTCTCTATGGATCAAGAAACAATTGATTTAGAGTTACAATTATTTAAAGATATATTACAACTGGTATTAAATGATGAAATAATTAATAAAGAATCAGTTTTTAATGATTTACTATCAAATGCATTTGAATTTTCAAATTTAAAAACTTGTAATATCTTATTTGAATGGTTAAACACCCTAGTTGATTTAGAACCAACATACTCAAATAATATATTCAGAAGAATAATTTACAATAAGAATCATCAATGTGAATTATTAAAACATTTTTCAACAATTTTATCAAAAATCAAAAAACAAGATCATCAACTATCAAATTTTCATGTATATGCGTTAATAGATACACCACCAAATGCAATAACACTAAAGGAATTAAAGAGAGGGTTAGCCAATTATATTTTCAAAAACAATATCATTTCAAACAATAATCAAGATACAATTGAAACATTATTTATTTATATTAGATTATTTAAAAATAGTAAAGACCCAATACCATTACCAAACAGTCAAGATGAAAATGAAACAATTAAACAATTATTAAAAGAATTTATCATTTTATCAAACTCTAAAAAACTATATAAATATTATTTGGAACATTATGATGAATCAATTACTTGGTATAATAACGATAATACAACTTTGAATAAAAGTTTAAAAATTCAACATTGCAAATATACTTTTAAACATTTAAGTTTTAATACAATTGATTCAATTGAATTTGATCATTTTGACTTATTAGAATATGGGTATAGATATAAAACAAAGAAACCGACTACACAAGATATATTTTATAAAACCAATGAAATTATATCTAGTAATATGTCAAGATCAATCCAATTTTTAAAGCAATACTTTTTAAAACTTGGTCAATTTCAATCTCATGAAGAAAAAACTTTAAAACCATTAACTATATATTTAATTTTCAATATATTATTTGCAATAAAAAGTAATGAATCCTATGAACAAGTTTTATCATTAATACCAATATCAGTAAAAGAATATATTCCAATTGGTTGGGATCCAATAATATTAGAATTTAATAATAACAATGGTCCAATTATAATCAAAGATTGTGCTACTATAGATTGGTTAAAACATTGCTATGATATTATTAAAGCACATTGTGATTTAATTTATTTCATTGTAGTTTTAAATCCATGTTATCAAACAGTTAAATTGGCAAAATATGCATATGGTCTTTGTAAATATGGATTGCAAGTTGACTATTATGGCCATTTATTTAACAAAGCAATTAAAGAATGTAATTTTGATACAATTATAGAAATTAAATCAGTACTTACTCAATCCCTCAAAATTGATATTGATATATTATCAAAATATAAATTTAAAGGTCAAACTTCATCCAATGATTGTATTGATGATTATAACCAACTGTTTAACTATATAATATCAGAAAAGATGGTTGAGCCATTAATGATTTTTAAATTGATTGAATATATTGTTAATAATGGTTGGTATTCAAATCAAGATAAATCAACTTTTTATTTTGATCTTTCAAGAGTAAATATCAATTTATCACTCAATCAAAATTGGCAAGTTAAAATATTATATCATTTAAATAATGTTAAATATATTCAATTCATTATAGAAAATGTTCAAACATCTAAATTGGATGGCAGTTTTTCAACAATATATATTAATAATTTTACATCTACTCAGGCAATTGATTCAATTCATATATTTATCGATGGAATGGATAAGAAACTTGAACACTTTCTATTAAATTCAACATCTCCATCAGACTTATCAAATGAATTATCAATATATTATAAATATTTAAATTTAATATTCTTTCAACTTTTAAAATGTGTTGGTACTACAATTAATCAAGTAAATCAAATGTATGAATTAATATATATTAAATCTAAAGTACCAATTTGTATTCCGCAAACTGGTTATCATCATTTTCAATTTATTTCATTAAAATCTTCAATACTTTCATCATTTTTACAAGAATCAAAAATCTCTAAAATATTTGGTACACTATCATTTGAATGTATTTATAATAGTTCATTTGATGAAATATTAAAATATTCAACAACCATTGATGGATCATTAAATGAATTAGATACACTTTATCAAATTAATTTAAATTTACATTTATTCTTAAATTTAAAAAGAATTGATCTATTTTTTAATCAATTGGATTATTGTGATATCAAATCAGTTCAATTTAATCATTTATTAATTGAACAATCTTGTATTTTAATGGATTTAGAATCTATTATTAAAATTACAAATATTTCAAATTTTCAATTAAACAAACTATTCTTTTTAAAAATGACTATAATCACTTTAAAACTATCAAAATACTCAAATTTCAAACATTTGTTTAAATATTCAATCAGTTGTTTTAACGATGGTAACAATGATGATAAAGAATTTGTAAACTATATAAACAATAACATTACTGGAAATGATGACCTATTTTTAAAATCAAATCAAAAATTATTAATACATAAAATCAATAAATTTATAAACCAAATTAAATAAATAAAATAATATATAACAAACACAATATATGAAAAATAAAAAAAGAGTCTTTTCTTGGATTGTGGAGCTCGAAAGTGATTGTTTTGATCCCATTAAACAGCAATGAGTGTCAACATTTAAAATATAACACCACTAAATCATTCACTTTCCAAGCTACAGAATCGAGAAAACTATTTAACCTCTTTCTTCTTTATCTATATCTCTCAAAATATTTTTTACAAACTAATAACATACTTAGTGTGTTTGAAATTTAATTCTTTGTGTTTAATTGTATTAATGTGGACTAACATACACACACACACACACATGCACGTACACATAGAATTATTATTTAAATATTGGTTTTATTTTATATTATTATAATAAAATGAAATAAAATTTTATCTTTTTTCTCGCGATTGTGACATTCGAAAATAATAAAAAATATTACAAAAGCAGAAAATGATCACACCAGAAAAATTAAATTTCATTTTTTTTAATTTTTTTTTTAATTTTTTTTTTTTTTTTTTAAATTTAAATTAAATCAACAATATATCCATTTCATTATTTTAAATAATACTTTTCACAAATACATATTTATTCATTTTTAAAATATTAAATAAATTAATAATAAATAAATAATAAACTATAGTTTAAGTGTGTAAAATTAAAATTAAAATAATAAATAATAAATAATAAATTTAAAATAATATAATAATAACATGACAGAAAGTAAAGGAAACGCAGGATCACCACCATCACCAACCAAACAACAACCATTATGGCATAATTTAGTATCTGGTGGTATTGCAGGTGTAAGTGAAATTTTAGTTATGTATCCATTGGATGTAGTTAAAACTAGACAACAATTACAAGTTGGTAAAGGAACATCAATGATGTCACAATTAGTTACAATGGTTAGACATGATGGTATTAAAATGTATAGAGGTATTGTTCCCCCAATTTTAGTTGAAGCACCAAAGAGAGCTATCAAATTTGCTTCAAATAAATTTTATGAAAAGCAATTATTACAATTTTATAAAAGTATTTATCAATTGACACACATATACACACATACAATTCTGCAGTAGTAATAGTATACTAATGTAATATTACATATGTTATTAGTTGATAAAACAACACAATCAGTAGCAATCCAATCAGGTATATGCGCAGGTATCACAGAAGCATTCATCGTAGTACCATTTGAATTGGTAAAAATTAGATTACAAGCAAAAGAGAATGCAGGTAAATATTCAAGTACAATGGATTGTGTAAAGAAAACATTCCGTTCAGATGGTTTATTTGGATTCTTTAAAGGTTTAGAATCAACTATTTGGAGACATGCCTGTTGGAATGGAGGTAAATAGAGAATTTTTTTTATAAAAAACAAATAAATATTCAATTGAGCTGGTACTAATATTGATATGATCCTACAGGTTACTTTGGTTTAATTTACACTGTCAAAGCAGCATTACCAAAACCATCAACCGAAAAAGGTGTTTTACTTAACAACTTTGCGGCTGGTGCTCTTGCTGGTACATTTGGTACAATGTTAAATACTCCAGCCGACGTAGTTAAAAGTAGAATTCAAAATCATGTAGGTGGAGCTGGTAAATATACCTGGTGTATTCCTTCTATTATCACTGTTGCAAAAGAAGAAGGTTTTGGTGCATTATATAAAGGATTTTTACCAAAAGTTTTAAGATTAGGTCCAGGTGGTGGTATCTTATTAGTAGTTAATGAATTTGTAATGAAATTATTAGCTGGTAAATAGGTAATAAAAAAAATAAAAATAAATAAATAAAATAAACATACTCAGTAATGTATATTGTTATTATAATATTGAATTTTTTCTATTTTTATTCCAAACGGGGTATTATCCATGGATATTATATATAAATTTATAAATGTTTGTTTTTTTTTTTTTTTTTTTTTTTTGGTTTTTTTATTTTTTTTTTTTTTTTTTTTTTTTTTTTTTTTTTTTTTTTTTTAAAAATAATAATAATTTAAATAAATAAATAAATAAAATAAATAATTTACAAAATTACACACACACGCACTAATAAACCCAAAATAAACCCAACTTTAATACTGATAGTATTTGTATATAAATAAATAAATAGGATGATGTGGTGGACGATTAAAAAACACTTATTCGCACAACAACAACAAATAATATTATACAAAATTTGAGAAAAACAAAAATAAAAAAAAAAAAATAAAAAAAAAAAAGAAAAAAAGAAAAAAAAAACTCCGCGATAGAAATTTTACTCTCTAGATATTTTTTTTATGTGTATTATTATTGCAACCCATTATCACATAACATTAAAAATCAAAAAGAAAGTGTGTTTAAAAATAACACCCACAAACACATGATATTAAAAAATTAAAATGATAAACGCATAATGTTTTGTATGTATGTGTGTGTGTTTGTATTTAATTTTTTTGTTTTTATTTTTATATGGATAATATAAATTTGTATATTCATATAAATATAATTATAAAAAGTTATTATTTATACGAACACATACATACACATATACACTCAATCACATAGACATATATATACACACTATACAAAATATAGATATGGCTAGAGAGATACAGGTTTATGAGGCATTTACAATGGATGGAGAGACATACGAAACTGTGTTATCTCCATTAGAAAATTCAGATCAAATTCAACTTGTATTCCCTTTTCAAACAAAATATTGGACAAGATTTAAAATTATTGGTATTGGTAATATCATTATTATTATTATTATTCTTATTGTAATGTTGCATAAAACACACACATATATTAACTCTATAGAGTAACATTAATATTTACCAGGAGGACCATTAGAAGATATTGAAGCAGGATTGGGATCAAAAATTCCTATAGGTGGTATGTATTAAAATACATATAAATGAATTAATATGATCAATTTAATATATTAATATATTAATACATATATTTAATATACTACCATCACCAATCACCATTAATTTTAGTTTCAAAAATATATAATGTAAATGATTTTGGACCATTTATAACAATTGAAATATTTAAAAGGAATCCAAGAACTTATATAACCACATTAAAAGTAAAGAAAAGGTTTGTTCAAGGTTATAGTTTACATTTTTTAACTCAAAATTAAAAAAAAGAAAGTGGTAAACCTATCAGCATCATAGAAAATTAAAAAAAATAAAAGTGCCTATTTTTATTATTTGTGATAATTGTAGTTATAATCTTTTTTCAATTATTGTGTTAAAATTTGAACAATTTGTAACTAAACCAAATTCACCAATTTCTGAAATTGGTACACCTGTTACTGATGGGTTTGAAAATTTATATTTTTTAAATAATATAATTACAGAAGTGAATAAAACATATTCAGCAAAATTACGGCCTAAACAACTTCTTGGACCTAATCCAAAATTAATTACTGATGGTGTATTATTGTTTTGGAATCTATCTGGATTAAATTTAAATGGATCAACCCAAAAATCACTTGATAAACTTGTACTATAAATATTTTGAATAATTTGAGTACCTTTTGCAATTTTATATCCAAATAATTCAACATCTTCTTTTGCAATATGTGGTTCGGATAATGGCGCAATTGAAAATTTTCTATGAACTTCTTTAATCATTGAACATGTATATGGATATTTTAAACGATCTGAATATGATATGATTTCTGAAGATAATGATACATTATTTGAAATAATTTCATTGTGTACTTTTTCTTGAACATCTGGATTATTAATTAATGAAACTAATAAAAATGATAATGTATTTGAAATTGTATCTGATCCAGCAAAAAATAAATTTACGCATGCTTTTAAAACTGATTCATATTTAATTTCACCATTTAAATATTTCTTTAAATATGCATTTACTAATGGTTCCCATTCTTTATTATTATTATTATTACTTTCTGATTCATCAACTTGTTCTTTTTTTTCTTTATTATTAAATGTAGCACCATTATTATTATTATTATTATTACTTTCATTCTCCATTAATTTTAATTTCAATTGTATATTTGAATCAACAAAATTAACAATTATTTTAAAGTCATTGAATAAACCAGACATTTTTAAATCAATTATATCAATTGGTAATAAAATTGGAATGAAATCTGAAATTGTTAATTTACCACTACTTTTAAAATACCTTTTAATAGTTGATATAAATTCATTTTTCATTAATTCATCATCTGATGATTCATTTTTACCAAATATTAAATAAATTATAATTGATAATATTGATGATTTTAATTTTGTTGGTATATTATTTGAAATGTTATTATTAATTGTATCACGTGATTCATATAAATTATCAATCATTTCTATTAATTGTAATTGAATTTCTTGTTGACATTGTTTGAATTTTCTATTTGTCATTGAATTGGTATATACATTTCTTAAAATTTGATTTAATTCTCCATTACTATGAATTATATCTATTCCTTTTGAAAACTTTCTACTATTTCTAACGAATCTATCATCAAATATGAATCTTTTAGTTATGAATGATTCTTCCAATATTTGATTTCCTGTTAAAACAACAGTTTCCATATTACCAAATCTAACTCTATAAAGTGGTCCATAAATTTGATAATAATTGTCAACACTTGTAACTAAATCTTTAAATTGTAATAAATTACCAATTATTGGATATCCAACTGGTCCAGGTATTAATCTATTAATCCTTGTAATTCTTGATGGTATTAATAAATAAACCATTAATAATATAATTATAGTTATAGATAAAAATAGTAATAACATTCTTGTAATTAATTAATTAAATAAATAATCAATAAAAATAAATTTGAAAAAAAAATAAAAAAACACTCTCAAAAATTTAAATAACACACATTAAAAAAACAGTTGGTGTGTGTGTGTGTGTGTTTAGCAGTTTTTATTTTTTACTTTTTTGTGTTACTATGTACAAATAATAAAAAATTGTTATATGATAAATTATTATTATAATTTGAATTTTTGATAAAAATATTATTATTATTTTGATGTTTTTTAAATATTTCAAAATTACGTTTGAAATAACATAATAAAAAATCACATACTAATGTTAATAATTTATCATTATTACTATTGGTTTCTATTTGTTGATTTTGAAGGATTGCTAATACATTTAAATGAATTTGTAATATTGATTCTTTAAAGAAGATACCACTTTGTTGACCAAAATATAAATTTGAAAATAAATGAATAAATTCATATAATAAATCAATATCTTGATTTGTATAATTGGTTGGAGTAACAGTTGATAATGAATCAATATTTAAATTACTTGTAACTATAATTAGATTAATTTGATTATCACTATTTGAATAAACTGATAAATTTGATAAAAAGTATAAACATTCTTTTGAAATTGGTCCCAATTGGGATAATTTGGCAATTGATAAAATTAACTCTATAACAGTTAATTGTTTGAATGTTGTTGATTTTAATAAATCAATAAATAAAATTTGTTCAGTCACCATCCATCCAAATAATCTAATACAAGGTGATACCAATATTGATTCATTAAAACAATTATGTTGACTATATGATAATTTTACAAATAATTCAATTACTTCCAATATAATTTTTGAAATATCTGATACTGATTTAATACTTGTTGATTTACTAACTTTAAATTGACAAAATAAATCATTTACCAACCAAAGTAAATGATAAACTACTTCAACATCAACATCAATTAATGGATTACTATTATTGTTATTGTTGTTGTTATTGCTGCTATTGTTTGTTGAATCATTTGTTAATTTCTTGATTAATCTATTCTTTCTGAAATTAATTTGATCAAAGAGTAATTCAAAAATTTTATTATTTCTTAACAATTCTGATAATCTATCTGGTGGAAATTTATAATTTGATGATAATAAAGATGAAAGTGTGAAACATGTTGATATTGTTAACGTTGGTAATGTACTTGAAAGTAATTCAACTGCAGGTGATAATATACCTTCTTGAAGTAATGTATTCCTGTATTCTTCACAATCAATTGAAAAATTTCCCAAACTCCATATACATTGATCTTGTAATGTACTATTCTTAACACTTAAATGTTTAATTAAATATCCAATACTACCAACTACGGAACTTGTATGTTTATGTTCTAAACTTGTAATATTTGTAATACACCATGCTGCTTCAATCTTGTTTTCATCATCTAATGGATCATTTAACATTTTTATTAAAAATTCAATAAATAAATTGGTATTGGTAGTAGTTGTTGGTTTCGAAATTGGTTTTACGCTAGTAGCAGTAGTAGTAGTAGTAGTTGTTTTAGCAGGAGTTGTTGTAATATCCATATCCATTTGTTGAGTTTGGTAAAGTGATTTTGGTAGTTGTATAAGTGGAGGATTTATTGGAGTTGGTTTACTATAATCAACTAATAGATCTATTGCTTTATTTGATATAGTTGATGATGCTAATAAATTTCTTATTCTAATTAATGCTTGTTTTCTTTGATAGTTATTATTCATTTTGAAATTATGTTTTTGAGATTTGATGTTATAATATAAAGAATCTAATTCCTTCTTTAAATTGTTCATTTCTATAATTTCATTTTCGTGCTGTTCTATTTGTTGTTGTTTAATTAATTTCTGACGTTTTTCTGTGACATATCTATCTTTTAATTCTTGTCTAATATTATCTTGTTTCTCTATTCTCTTTTCTTTAAATTCATTGCCACCTGGTGTCTTTCTATATTCATTCTTTCTATTATTATTATTGTTACTATCATCCATTCGTATATATGAATGTGTTTTATGTAAAAATGAAAAATAAAATGAAAAAAATTTAAAAAAAAAAAAATTTTAAAAAAACAATAAGAAATAAAACCGTTAATTTTCAAATTTTTTTAAAAATCATTTAAATTTTTTTTTTTTTTTTTTTTTTTTTTTTTATTTTTTAAAAAAGTTAAAAAAAATTTTTTTTTTTTTTTTTTTTTTTTTTTTTTAAAAATTTTAATAATACAAAAACG
>JACAFY010011854.1:0-20739 GCA_015252635.1 Dictyostelium capitatum
ATAAATTCTAAAAATAACGATTTTTTTTTTTTTAAAATAATTTGTGTGTGCTAGTAACTGTTTTTTATTATTTTTTTTTAAAAAGTGTGTGGTTTAAAAATAATTGATATTTTATTTATTATCTTAAAATCACCATTATTTTTATTACCTCTATATTAAAACAAAATTAAGAATGTATGAAATAAGTTCTTGGATTTAATTCTGCAATTTCATTACCATAGTAATCATCATGAGCATAATTTTGAATGAATTCATATAATATTAATTCTTGATATACATCTTTAACATAATTCCAATTATCTTCATCTTGGAAATAAGTAGCAATATCAACATCGAAACCACCTTTTGATTTTTCCCAATTTTGGACTTTTGATAAATAATCATCATATAAAATTTGATTCTTCCAATAAATTGCATTACCATTAATATGAATTACATTTGATAGTAATCTTTTATTATCTTCATCTTTATCTGTTATTTCATATCTAGCATTACTACCCATTAAAAAGAATGGTTTATTTTGACGTGCTTCTAATTGTGCTATTGTAATTCTATATAATTCAATTAACCAATTCTAATTGTAAATAAAAAAAGATGAATGTATTAATAAATAATTATCAATATCAATCTACTAATAATATTGCAATTACTATTATTATACACTTACTGGTCTAATTGGATTTACATCAGTTTCCATCCAAAAGAAAAAATCAGCATCAGGACCAATTTTAAAATATTTATAAAACATATTTGAAACACCAAATGGGTATTTGTCTTCATCTTTTGAATTTTCAGCATATACAAATTTAATATCACCAGAAAAACAGTTTCTCCATGATGCATTATTTACTTCTTTTTGTATTTGTTCTTCTACTTGTGGATTTTCTTTGAAATTTTGATAAAATACCAAATTTACTTTTGCATTTGGGAAATAATCGTCTACAGTGAATCTATTACAAGGTAATTTAGTTTCCCATGACCATCTTTTTAAACTTTCAATTACTTTTTTAACTTCTTTTGATGCAAATGGTATTAAAATATCAAATTTGAGATTACTCTTTTCTTGAATTATATATTGGGTATTATTCATTTCATCTTGATATTCAATTAATTTTTGATGTTTAAAATTATTTGGAAATTGTTGAATTATTAAATTAGATTTATTTATATTTTTTTTGGTCGTTCCATTTTCATCATCGTTCCAATTACCATTAAATTCTATATTTGATTTTGAACCAATAAATAAATCTAATGCTTGACTTTTTCTAAAATAATATTCTTCTTTTCCTAATAAATTTGAATCGTATAAAACTTGTAAACCTTTTAAACTTTCAGTTAACCTATTAAATTGATTAGAATTTTGAGTTTTATCTGTTGGTAAACCATATTTCTGTTGTTTTATTTTTGTTTTATAATTTTCAATTTTTATAATTTCAATTGTTGAAAAAATTATAATTAAAATTGATATAATAAATATTATAAAAACAAATCTTTTATTCTTAAATGTGTACATTTATTTATTTATTTATATAGTTTTTTTTATTACAATTTTATTTGGTAATGTTCTTGTTCTAAAAATAAATATTTTTAAAAAAAAAAATACAAAAATAAAAATTTATATATTTAAAAATAATAAAAATAAACACACTCTTTAAAAAAAAGAAAAAAAACAATGTACAGATATATTTATAAATTGTAATAAAAATGATCTTTACGTGTGTGGTTTATTTGTGTTTTTGTGTTTATTTAATAAAAATATATATTTTTTTTTATCTCTTTTTAAAGAACATTTTTTAATTAAGGAACCACATCTTACTTTTAATACCACATCAATTAAATTTTAATACTCGGATTGTGTTTACTCAAATTTTTATTGTTTTGTTTAATTCATATTGGTAATCCAACGTTGACTTGTACATGCTGACAATGGTACTTTTAATACTTAGTTAATAAAATGGTTAAAATTGTAGTGTTTATTCAAATTTTTAATCAAAATTTGACTTGCAAATGTTTAAAATGGTATTGTACTTGAAAAATCATTTTTTTATTTTTATTTTTTTTTCAACTGATTTTTCTGTATCTAAAAATAATCTTTGGTTTTTTTTCTTGTTTAATTTGAGGAAATTTCAAAATATTAAAACAATAGACATTCACTTAATTAATTATTTGATTATACACAAATAATTAAATTTGTTTTTTTTAAATGAATATAAGCACGAAAATATTATGTCATATTACTTTATTTTTTTAAATTTTTTTTTGTTTTTTTTTCAAATTTTTCAATTTTTTTGATTTTTCTAGAATGTTCCAATTTTTTTAATTTAATATATATATATATATACATTTTATTTTTATCAACATATATATATTCAACATATATTTATACATATATATATATCATAACATATGGAAGATCAAGAAATTCATAAAAGGATTATTGATATTGATTTAAAGGAACTATCAAATAAAACAAAAAATGAAATAATTATAGTATCACAATCATTTGGATTACCAGTACGAACAACAAACACAAAACAAGTACTGTTATCATTACTGTTTAATTTCATTAAGGAATATAAAGAAAATATAGAAAAACAAAGAGAAATTGAAAATGGTATAAACAATAACACAATCAATAACAGATCATTATATGATTTACCAATTAAAGATGGTATAGTAGAAACAGAAAGATTATTTTGGAGAATATTTAAAGATCGTGTATTATTTAAAGAATTGACAAAACATTTAAATAATGGTATTAAATTATCAAAAACATTGGATAATTTTGGATTTGGTAAATTATTTTTCAAATATAATGAAATAAATTCAATTCAATGGATGATAAAAAATAAACATTGTTCATTGTTGATTGAAAAAATTAAAAACGGTGAAAATCAATTGGTTGGTGGTGATTATTTCAATCAAGATTATATGGATTCAAATTTTGCAACTACATTAAATATAAATAGTAAAAAAGATAAATGTTATGAACCATTGGAAAAAGTTAAAGTTTCATATATATTTCAAGATTGTATTAGATATGTACATACTCAGGATCAAGATTTCTTTCAAAAATTAATTAAAAATTATTCGAGATATTTAATTTGTATGGATTCATTATTGGAATATTCAATTGTACATCATAATTTATCAGCATATATTGTATTAATTGTAAAAAGGCAATCAAGAATTAAAAATAATAATAATAATAATAATAATAATAATAATGGTCAACAATTATTTTATAATGATATTTTTAAATTGATTAAAAATCAATTTTATAAAGGTTTAGAATGGTATATTGGTACCATTAAATCATTGGGTATTAATGGTCATCAACTTGAATTAAATAATATATTAACACCAATGTTAACAAATGAAAAACAAAATATACGATATCCTGGTAAACTATTAAAAATTATATTGTTTTTAATTGATTCAAATTATTTAACAATTAATTCAACTTTAAAATCAAGATATATTGAAATAATATTAAATATTTGTAAATCAAATGGTGGAAGTAGTGAAATGAACAATTCATTAAATTGGTTAAATTATAAAGTTTCTCATTTAATTTATTTTTATAGATTAATTTCAATTTTATATTACCAATATTCATTTCAACATTCAAAAATTATAAATGATTCATTTATTGGTCAATTTAATTTTGAAATTTCAAAATTTACAAAAGAACAATTAAAATGTAAAGTTAAATCAATTTTTAAAAATCAACCATTTCCAAATTACTATCTAAAAATTAAACAACAAAAAGAAATAACAACACAATCATCGATTATACAATACGATGAACCAACATTAAAAGATTGTTCAATTTCAACAATTAAAAAAATGGTTGATGAATATATTGAATCATCAAATAATTTTAATGATTGTATTAAAATATTTAATTTACAAGGTAATGATTATAATGGTATAGAAAGTTGTTTATTAAAAACAATTAAATCAACAACCACTACAACTACTACAACCAATAAAATTAAAAAACAACAACCAATTTCATATAAATCAAAATTTAAATATTTAATTATATCATTAAAGTTTGGTATTTATGAATATTGGAAACAATTGGCAATGGATAAAATTAAATCAAATATTTTCAATGACTTTTTTACATTTGACGAGAATGGTGTATACAAATGCAAGAATATATTATTCAAGTATTGTAAAAATGATAAAAATAGACAAATTGAATTTATAAATCAAATTTCAGATTTTATAGTTAGTAATGGTATTAATACTAATACTGGTTTAACTGGTACTGATAAAAAACAAACAAATTTAAAAACAATTAAAGATTTATTTGTATCATATTCATATACATTATTATATTTGGTAATTGCAAATGATGATACACAATTAATTTCATTGGTAATTTCAAAACTTGTAAGATTTATAGATTTTAAATCACCTTCAACAATCAATGTAACTCCACCACCTCAATCAATTGGTAAATCATTTTATATTCAAAATTTCATTCAATCAATTTCAACATTAGAATATTGTTATGATACATTAACATGTCATTTCTTTAATGATAAATCATGGTTCAATAATTTCTTTTTTAGATTTAATAACATGGAATTATTTACAAGGTTTGAATCACTATTATCAAATTCACCACCACCAACAGATATTATACCATCACCTCAAAATATTGCAATTAATTTCAAATTGTTGGATATACAAATATTTAAAAATGATATAATTTCATTTTCAAAATTATTAAAAATGTTTAAACATGTAATAACATCAAAATATAATTTTGAATCTGATGTATTATATAATTGTATTGGGTATTTAAATACATTGGTAATTGATGAACAAAGTTTTAATGATTCAATTTTACCAGATATTCAATTTATAATTGAAAATTCAAATATACGTTTCAATCCAATTCAAATATTTAAAAATCATTATCAAATTGTTAGATTTTTAAATTGGATTAAATTAAATTATAGTAAATTTGAATTAAATCAAGATAGTGGTAGTGGTAGTAGTGGTAGTGGTACAACAATAACAACAACAACAGCAACAACTACAACTACGAGTAGATGTTGTTTTAATTTTAACAAGGTTAATAATAATCCAATTTTAATAGGATCAAATGGTGATATTGAAACATTATCAATATATGTAAATGGTTATATTTCATTATGTAATCAATTACCTAAAAATACAAATAACGAATCATCATTGGAATCTGCTGGATATTCATCATTTTCAAATAACATTTTAGAAATTATTAATCAAGCTGCAACATTTGGCCGTTTAGATATATTTCAATACCTTTATTTAAATCATTCAAAATTATTAATTAAATCAAATTTAAATAAGGATAATCTTTTTGGGTTATTCAATTTCGTTGATCTCCGTGGTGTAATGATTGCAGCAATTAAAAATGGACATTTACAAATAATGGATTTTATGGTAACTATAATTGGTTGTTCAATTAATAAGTGTGATGCATTCAAATATCTTAATATCTATCCAAAATTTGAAAATAATTTAAATCAAAATAATAATTTAATTGAACCAAAAAGAAAAAGAAATTATGATGATGATAATATTATTGATAATAAATAAATAATAATAATAACAATAATAATAAGTTTCATTATTATTTTATTATTTTAATAATAAAATAAATTATTAGTTCTTAATAAATTAGAGTAAATTAAAAAAACAAAATCATAAACCTTTATTTTATTTTGTTTTAAATTCACTTTATTGTTTTGTTTTAATAATAAAAAAATGAAGAAATTACCCATTTCAAATATATCAAGGAAATTATTTGATACTTTTCAAACAAACCCAAGTCCAAAGGTTTACCATATCTAGTTGCAACGAAATGAATACCATGATGTGAACGAACTTTAATGATTGGAAAATCTTGTAGACAAAATGAATTACCAATATCAAGACTATAGTATGTTAATAGTTTACCACTTTCTTTAATGATTCTAACAACAGCTGTATTTTTACCATTTACAACTTTTACTCTAAAACCAATACCTTTAACTATTCTATAATTTGGATCTTCATTATCACTATCATGATTTGGGACTAATGGTAAAAGCATATCTTGAGTAGCAGTTGCTAAAAAACTATCTTGAATATGTACTGTTTCATCTATACCATTGTTTTCTTCAATCATATAATCTATAGTATATAGGTATTTAATTGGTATTGTATATTCATCATATGATTTTGAAGATCTTGCAACTACTCTATTTCCAGTACACCGTAAAATTCTTTTATCTTTGTTTGGGAAAAATGGTACAGTGAATAACCAAAATACCAATAACAATAATGGGAAGAAAATATAACCAGTAAGTGGGTGATATGTCATTATATAAACTATATTTACAACCACTGATATCAATAAAAAGGTACCTTTCTTTACAATAGGTTCCTTTTCTCTTGGCACATTTAAATCAGCTGAAGGTTGAGTTTGAATAAAGGTCAACATTTTTCCCGCACATTGATTTTTTGCTTCTTCAATTTCTGAACACCAATCTGATGAAGTACGATATGGGGTATTGGAAATTATTGCCTTTTTGGATTTTAATAGGTAAATATAATCAAGAAAATTAGTTTATTGTCTTTTTAATGTCGAAAGTTTAATACATACTTTATATTCATTGGTTTGTGTTTCATTGTTTTCTCTTGTTTCAATATCGAAATGTAATAAATTCAATCTTGTTTTTTTTAAAAAAACATTTAATTCATGTATTGAGTCCATTTTTCTTTATTGATAATATTATAATCAAAAAAAAACTACTAAATAAATAAATACTATTATTTTTAAACAATATAACATTTTGTAAATTTTTAAGTTTATTATTATAATAAATAAAATATATTTACATTATTTTTTGTATACCAAAATTAATTGGTAAATCTAAACAATACTATTTTATTATTTTATAAAAAAAATTAATTCTTTTTTTATTTTTTTTAAAGCATTTAATAAAAAATGAATATTTACAAATTATGGATTTTATAAGTATGATGCAATCTAATACCTTAATGTTTATCCAAAATTGGAAAATAAGAATAATTTAATTTTACCAAAAAGAAAAAAAATAATTATGGTAATGATTCTATTGAATTGCTATTTTATTGTTTTATTTCAAAATATTTGTTTTAAAAATTCCATATATACTTTTTTTTAATATCTCTAAAGCTATATATGTAATTGTGTAATCTGGTCCTTTGTTTATAATTTTAATGGTGGATATCTATTCAAATTGGCTCTGTGTCTACATTTGGTTGGTTATGTAACTGATCTATAGCAATTTCAGCACATTGTTCATTTGCTTGGTAAATAGTTGGATAGATATGTGGAAAACAGTTGGGGGAATATGCAGTTGGAATTCCAATGTTTAAAGTTACCTATCCAAAATTATATACACCAAATATTAGTTTCATTTTGGTTATATAATTCCAATTAGAGGCAAGTTTTATTATATACAATACATACTTTATATTTATTTGATTCTTTTATAATAATAATAGTCATATTATAATATTCGTGTTCCATTTCACCAATTAATCTTGATATTGGGTCCATTTCCTAGTTGATTAGAATTTGGAACAGTGATTTTACTAATGGAATATTAATAATAGATTTAAACAAAAAAATTTATGTTTTATGTATAATATTTTAATTTTTTAAACTCTTGATATAACAAATTATTAATTTTTATACTTTTTTGTATTATATTCATACTTTTATAAGTTTGTTTTATAAGTAACAACAATTATTTAATATAATTTTCAAACTATTTATACTAATTTTTAAAATAAAACCAATATCAAATTTAGTTTTATTTTGTTTTTTATAATTCAGAGGTTTTTATTAAGCAGTAAATATTGTACAACTTAATTTTCATGAAATGCTATTTTATGTTCAAGAAATGAGCAGTGATTTATCTTTATTTAGATAATGGTTTAAAAAATTTACAAAAAAACATCTTTTTTTTAGTATAATTTTTAATTTAATTTTATTTTTATTTTTTAAAAAAACGTTAAAAAATCGATATTACAGTAAAAAACAAAATAAAAAATACCTTTATTTTACTAATTTAGGATAAACATATAGACGATAAATTAAATATATATATATATATATATAGGAAATGAATACTATTTTTTTGTTTTGTTTAGTTTTAATAATGAAAAAATGAAATTACCCATTTTAAATATATCAAGGAAATTATTTGATACTTTTCAAACAAACCCAAGTCCAAAGGTTTACCATATCTAGTTGCAACGAAATGAATACCATGATGTGAACGAACTTTAATGATTGGAAAATCCTGTTGACAAAATGAATTACCAATATCAAGACTATAGTATGTTAATAGTTTACCACTTTCTTTAATGATTCTAACAACAGCTGTATTTTTACCATTAAGTACCCTAACTCTAAAACCAATACCTTTAACAACTCTATAATTTGGATCTTCATTATCACTATCATGATTTGGAACTATCGGTAAAAGTATATCTTGAGTAGCAGTTGCTAAAAAACTATCTTGAATATGTACTGTTTCATCTAAACCTCTGTTTTCTTCAATCATATAATCTGTAGTATATAGGTATTTAATTGGTATTGTATATTCATCATATGATTTTGAAGATCTTGCAACTACTCTATTTCCAGTACATAGTAAAATTCTTTTATCTTTTTTGTAGAAAAATGGTACAGTGAATAACCAAAATACCAATACCAATAATGGGAAGAAAATATACCCAGTACGTGGGTGATATGTCATTATATAAACTATATTTACAACCACTGATATCAATAAAAAAGTATCTTTCTTTATTATTGGTTTCCTCTCTCTTGGTACATTTATATCAGCTGAAGGTTGATTTTGAAAATAGATCAATGTTTTTTTTGCACATTGATTTTTTGCTATTTCAATATCTGAACACCAATCTGATGAACGCCAATCTAATGATGTATGATTTTGTACATTTAAAACAATATTTGCCTTTTTTGAATGGGTAGTAAATATATGTTTATTGTTATATTTTTTTTTGAAAAATTATGTAATACATACTTTATATTCATTGGTTTGTGTTTCGTTGTTAAATGTTGTTTCAATATTGAACTGTAATAAATCCAATCTTGATTTTTTTAAAAAAACATTTAGTTCATGTATTGAGTCCATTCTTTATTGATAATATATATATCCATGAAAAAAAAAAAAAAATTAAATAAAATAAAAAAAGGTTTTTGTAAATTTTTAAGTTGTTTATTTTTTTTTTAAAAATAAAATAATAATATATAACTAATAATAGATTTATACTATTGTTTTTACCATAAAATATTTATAAATGAATATAGTATTATTTATTTTTTTAACCCTTGTGAAAATGATGATACAAATTAATTTCTTTTTTTTATTTTTCAATTTTTTTTTGAAATTTTTTTTTATTTTTATTTTTAAAAATATTTTATTTTTAGACCTGATGTTAATTTTGATACCATATTCTTATATCTCATGATTGTTGCTTTTTAACAAAAAATTGATAATTATATTATTATTCCCATTATTATTATTATTAAAAGTAAAAATTCAGGACACAATGTTTTCACCAAAGGTGAGAAAAATAAATTAAAATTTTCCGAGCTATTTTTGCTATTAAAATGAATTTTTTTTTAATTTCTTTGCCTACAATATTAATATAATACACATAAAAAACAATGGTAAATTATTCATTAAATAAATTATTAAATTCAAAAGATGTTGATGAATTTAAAAGTTTAAAAGGAGAAATTAATTTAATAAATGATTTAACAATCAAAAATAAAGAACTTGCAAATGATACAAAGAAAATCAAAGAATTTTTAAATGTAAACTACCCAAATATCAGTGGATGTACAGTAATGAATCTAGTGTTTTCAAAACAATACACAAAAGATTCAAAATCTCTTTATGATTATAGTGAAAATGGATTTTTCAAATATGATAAATTACGTATCCATTCTGGTCTATTTCATACTCCAGCATCAACAAAAGAAGAATTGGATGATGAAAATAAAGTTTATTCATTTAATTTTTTAAAAGAATCATATAACAACCCAAAAAAAGTTTATTTAACAACTACTAGTGGTTTAGAATCATCAACATTATATGATTTTAATAATCAATCATTATTAAATTTGTTGGGTTACAACTCGATAGAATCATTGATTATAAATAATCAATTGGTAGATATTAAATTTTTAAAAAGTATTTTAACAACTCCAAATTCAATTAAATCAATTTCGATTAATTGCAACTTAAAAGAATCTCAACTCTCTGAATTATCATTTGAAAATTCAAAAATTGAAAAATTAATTTTTAAACAACATGATAAAGAAACATTAAGAGAACCATCACCAATCGTACCATCAATTTTCAATGTGTTAGATTCAAAATTAACTACACTAGGTTTAGAATACTCAAATATTCAAGATGTTAATGGTTTATCACCATTAATAAAATTTGAAAATATTAAAAAATTAAATTGTAATCAAGATAATTTAAATTGCTTTTTAAAACATATTGAAACAAATTTAAATATTAATACATTAAAATGTAGATTAACTGGATTTTGGTCAAATAAATCATTTTCAAAAGATGGATTCATTAAATCATTAAATAGTTTTTCAAATAAAAACTGTAAATTAATATTTAATATTGATATTTTAGATCACGAATATGATTATAGTCCAAATGCACCTGCTGATTTCACAGAAGACATACATGATCAATTTATAAATGATATGAAATCTATTGTATCTACAAGTGATTTAAATATAATTTTAAATTATGGCACTCATCAAAAGTTAAATTAAAAAAAATTAAATAAAATTTAAATAATCACACAAAAGATATTATGTTTATTAACAAATGAATTGTATATTGAAGTTTAATAAATATTTTAATGTAGCAAATTAGATGTTTTTAGAATACAAGGTTGTTTGTTTGTTTGTTTGTTTTTATCGAGTTATCAATTTAATAATTAAATATTGTTCTATTTAATTTTGATTAACATATTGTTGGTACACCATCATTTGAATATTGTTGAACAAATCCTTTTGTTGAGAAACTTGAATTTTCGAAATAACCTGGTGGTAATCTTGTTAAACTATTGATTCCACTATTGGTTAAATAATTGTTATTTGATGAAAATACATTTCCATTGTTATTGTTTTTGTTGTTTGATTTAATAGTACAAATTGATTTAATTGAATCTAAATTAAATTATATTTTATTAATATTTTATTTTCAATTAAAATTTAATAAATATTAATTAATTAAACACTTACTTAATAAAGACATTTTTTTTTAAGATTTAATATAAATATAGTAATAATAATTTATTAGTTTTGTTTGTTTGTTTGTTTGTTTTAATCATCATTGTAATAAAAAAAATATCTTTAAATAGTAGATTGTTGTTTAAAATAAAAAAAAATTAATTTAAAAATATCTTTATTTGATTTATGATTTTCACTGTACAATCCATTTTTATATGTTTATGTGTCTAACACAAACTTACACAAAATATATTCGCTTACTTTAATTACACACACACACATTTTCGAAATAAACACACACACACACACACATACACATTAATTTATTAATAAAACAAACAAATACCACACCTCATAAAATCTTACAATTCTCATTTAAATTTGTTTTATATGACGACAACACATATTAATTTTCATTCACACTTTTTTAATTGTACCAAAAAGGTAATTTTTAATAATGTGTGTATGTGTGCCAGTGTTGTGTTGTGTTTTTTTTTTCATGAATGTATTAAAAAAATTAAATAATATACTTCAAAGAAAATTTTATTTTTTTAAATAATCTTTTATGAACTTGTGTATTTGTATTAAAATGATCATCTATATATTTTAAATAAAAAAAACTTTATTTGTAATACTCAAATATTAATAAATTTATCATCATTATCATTACACCATTAATAAATTTAAAAATAAAACACATTTATCTTTTGAAAAATATTTAAAAAAAAAATTTATTTTAATTATATTACCATTAAAACTAAATGGTGCTGAAACTAGTTATATTCTTTTTAATAATTCATCTAATGAATCATTTGGATGTGGTGCACAACGAAGTTGGAACATTTCTGTGTTTGAAAAAGATACTAAATTATTTAATGATTTATTTGAAATTGAAATAAATGAAACTAATATTCTATTTATAATAAGATATAGTATTAGTAGTTAATAAACAAGAATTATAAACAATAAACATTGGGAATACTAACTTTTATTTAATTTGAACCATAACTAATGACGAAAACAATTGTTACTTTTTATCTTTAACTTTTCTTTATATTTTGAGTAATGGCTTTAATTGATGGATATTTTGTTGGTGGGTCATTTGTTGATTTTTAACATTTTTAATATCTCTTTTAATTGGAGATGTTAATGGTGATGTTAATGGTGATGATTTTGATGATAATGTTTTTGATGGCGATGTTTCAGTTTTTTTAACATCTTTTTTAACTGGTGAAGTAATTGGAGATGAATTATTTTTTGATTTATTAACATTAGCATCTCTTTTAGTTTGAAATGTTAATGGTGAAATTGTTGGTCTATTATTATATAATTGTTTTAATCCACTTTTAATTGGTGATATTGATTTCTTTGAAAGCATTACTTTTTCTTCATGTTTCTTTGTTGCAGAATTTGTTTTATTGTTAAATTGTGCACGTTTAACCAATGCTACTTTTGCTTCATTCAAATTTACTTTTTCTTCATTCTTTGGTAATGGTTTTAATAATGCATCATCCATATCTTTTTTTAATTTTGATAATCTTTGATATTCCTGTTTAAACTGTATAATTAAAATAGAATAAAATTGTATTAGAATATATTTTATAAAATAACTATTATTAAATAGAGATGATAAACGTGAATCACCATAATACTTACTAATGCAATAGATGATAATAAATTTGATTCACCATTGCAATTAACTAATAAATTATATTGTTGAATATTTAATTTTAATTCAACATATTTAAAATAACATTCATTTACATAATAATAATAGATTTCTTGATTGATCAATTCAAGTGATTCATGGTTGAGTTGCATTGGTGATGATTCTTCATCATTTGCATTTGCCATTGCTTTAATTGTTTGGAAATTGAAACTATTGTCATAATCTTCATTTGATAATAATAACTCTAATGCTTCTTGAGAGTATAATTTAAAAATATTAAATACCTTTTCCTTTAAATCAATAACATTATAATGAAAATGTAGTTAGTATAGATTGCTATATAATTATTTCATCAATATAGTAATTCATTAACTTACTCTTTTTTGTTTTAATTCTAAGCAATCATTTCTTAATGATTCTATTCTTTTAATTGAATAAATACCAACTTGATTATCCAATAATGGTAAACTACCTTGATTTAATTCTAATTCACCTTGATATTTACAGATTTCCTTTTCTAATTCTTCTGTAGAATGCTTTCTAACTTTACATAATTTATGTAATCTGTCCTTTTCTTAATCTAAATATTCTAAAATTTCAAATGATGACATTGATTTTGTAATTTCATTATAATCCTATATTAATAAATGATAAAAAAAGATATGGTTAGTATGCGTGATATATATGTATATTTGTATATTAAATGATGTGTGCATATATATTTACTTTAAATTCATCTAATTGAATTGACATTGTATTTAATGATGATAAACATGATGCAACATATCTAATTGTATCATTATTATCAATTTCTAATTGATTCTTTTCTTTATTTAATTTATTTGCAATATTAAATAATTGATTGTATCTGAAATCTAAATTGGACCATTTTTGTTTGATAAATGAAATGTAGCCAACTTGATTATCGATATACATAAATAAATAATGAGCTAAAATAAAAACTGATAAAAAAAATAAAATTTCTAAAAAGTTAATTCTTGAAAGATAATATAATAGCTATTTGTATAAACTGTATGTGTATGTATGTATGTATGTGTAGTGAACGAGTTTGAAATGAATGAAAAAAAAAAAAAAAAAAAAAAAAAAAAAAAAAAAAAAAAAAAAAAAAAAAAAAAAAAAAAAAAAAAAAAAAAAAAAAAAAAAAATATAAAATAAAAAAAAAAATAAAAAAAAAAAAAAAAAAAAAACAAAAAAAAAAAAAAAAAAAAAAAAAAAAAAAAATTAATTTAAATCACCGATATTAAAAATTTTCGTTTCCCAAAATTTTGAAAATTAATATAAAATTAAATTTTAATTAATAAAAGACTATATAGTATTGTGTATATATAAATTATTTATTTATTGTATTATATTATTTTAATTTTTTTTTTTTTTGTTTTTTTTGTTTTTTTTTTAATATTGTGTGATTTAGTTGCTATTACATTATAATTTAATTTTAGCAGGTTTATCTTTTGGACGTAATGCTAATACAATAGCAGTAAGTATAGACATGATAAAGATTGCAAAGATATAAACTACCCAGAACCATTTTAATACTTTAAGATTACGAACAGCAGTTTCAAATAGAGCATTGATTGCAGTTGTTGAAGTGAATTGAGAGAAAGCCATTGTACAAAATTGAGTGATTGATACCGATGTAATTAAAATGAGACCAACATTGAAAAGGAATGCATTCATCATTGTACCACCAACTCTCATTGGATGAATTGGGAATAAAAAGAATAAACGAAGTCCAAATTTAAAGTTACCTTTGATAACACAAAATAATAAATAGAATGATAATAAACCATAAACAATTGTACCAAGTAAACCCCAAGCATTATTTAATGCGATAACTAAACCATTAAGATATGGATGGAATGGTTCAGGTGCAGTAATCATATAAATGATAATATGAGATAACCAACCAAATGAAACACCTAAACAAATGAAACCACCAAAGAATTGAGCATAATATAAAATGACTTTACCACCTTGTCTTTTATATGAAATTTTTAATTTTTCATAGTCTTCTTCCAATAAGAAAATTGCTTGACGGAAACGATTATAATTCTTTCTATCACGTTTACTCATTATACCACCTGATGAACGAGCTTGAATTGTTTTACCAATTTCAACTAAATCTGTTGCACGTTCACCAATCTTTTTCTTACGTTCTAAATATTTATCATAGGAAATACGTTGTGGACGATTCTTAAAATCTGCAATCATATCAAATGGTAATGCAACTAAACCAATACCACCAAATACAATAAATAATAACCATCCAAAGAATGCTACCATTGTAATAATGAATAATGCTATACTAACACGGAATTGTAATTGCTCTGTTTTGTATCTGTATTCATAAAAATCTGTTCCAGTACCTCTTGCTGATACATTGTATCCTGTTCCTCCAAGATTTATGAATTGTGCATTTTCTTTATCACCTAATATCAATGAAATTTTTTCTTTTATAATATCCCCTGGAATAGCAGATGCACCTTGTGGATATGTTATCACTTTGAATCTACCAAAAATAACTAGTGTTGGAATTTCGGCAACACCAAAAAATACAAAGAATACAACTGTCAATGCAACAAATACAAATAAAATTGCAATTGTACCTTTCATTGCACCTGCTAATTGACTACCTGCACCTGGATCTGCTTCTTCTGATTCATAGAAAAACATTGCAAATGGACAAATCACAATTGAAAATACACCAACTATTATATAAATTACAATCCATAACGTATCCATGGGAAATCCTCCCTTTCCTCCATCATTTGCAACATCTAATGGTAACATTAATATACTTATTGCTGCTAATGTTAATCCTATTATCTGTAATAATTAAATCAAACGATTATCATCATGATGTATTAGTGTCTTGTGATATCACGCAACCAATATTATGATAACTATTATAATTAATACTTACAACAATAACTTTCGGGAAATAAGCAACATTTTTATCGTCAGGATGTTGATAATATGCAATTAAATAAACACTTCCTAAAATTACAAGTGCTGGTATAATTACTGCAATAATAATTAAGAAGACGTTTACCATCTTCTTATTCTATATATATATATTTATTAATTTATATGTGTGTGTATTTATTATATACTTGATTATTTGATTATTGTACAATTTATAAAAAATATTGTTTTAATTTACACCAGTGTATTAACAAGGAAAAAAAAAAAAAACAATTATATAGAGGAAAAAAAAAAATTTAAAAAAATAAAGGAGAGAGGTGTGTTAATTTTTTTAAAAATAAAATAAATATTGATGATGGTCGTTGTTTAATGTTTTATTGTGATAACTAATAATATATTTGATGATGATTATTTAAATAGATAAATAATTTTTATCTTTAACGATAAATAAAATAAAAAATAAATAAAATACACACAACAGAACACCAGTGAAATAATAAATATGTGAAACAATTTGGTTGCAAAAAAAAAAAATAAAATAAAAAATCTTTTTTTTTTTTTTTTGATAAATTTTTGTAAAAAACGGTTTTTTTTTTTTTTTCAAATTAAAAACGTTGTTGTGTTGTTTTTTAAGGTCAGTCGACATTCTATGAATTAATTTATTCACCATGGTGTAATATATAATGCAAATACCAAAAACTCATTTTTAGATCGAATTTTATGTGTGTGTGTGTTTGTGTGTAACACGTTTTCTTTTTTTTTTTTATTTCTTTTAATTTATATTACTCTCTAGACTATCAAGTTCATTATTATTTTATTTGACCTTCTTAAATTTATTAACAAATAAGTCATGATATGATAAATGGACTTTTTTTTTTTCAAAACAAATTAATTCACAATAATATTTTATTTTTTTGGTTAGGCTATTTATTAAACTTTTAAATCAAGAAACATAATGTTTTACAAATAATGATAACATATGTATGTGCTATGAAATTTACGCCTTTTTATTTTTTTTCATTTTTTTTTTTTTTTTTTTTTTTTTTTTTTTTTTTTTTTTATTTTTCATTTTTTTAATTTTTGTGCATATAAAAAGGTAGAGAAATAGTTGTTTTGATTGATTGTTAATTATATATACAGCAACATTAACCAATACAAAATATACAACTACTTCAAAACATTAAAACATATACATACATTGATCACAGTAATACATAAATTATACATATATATATACAACAATGTTTCAAATCACAAGAATGTTATTAAGTGGTTTGGTTAATAAACCAATTAAACAAACACATACATGGAGAATGTCACATAAAAAAAGAAAGAACAATTTAAAAGAAGTTGAAGACTTTTTAAGAAAATATAATACATGTGGTTCAAAGAAATTACCAAAACCAAGAGAGTATGTGTTGTGGATGTGATGATAATATATTCTCATAAAAACACATATAGACTTCATTATCATCATTACAGACACACACACGTATATACTAACAATATAAATAACTTGTAATTACAGTTGGACAGAAGCAGATTTACCAGTTCCATTATATAAATTAGATCATCAAAAACTTTTGGACAAATTTGGGTATGGTAACAAATTATACAAGAGTCTTCAAAAATACAAATAATAAATTTACAATTATTATCAATTTTATTATTATTATTTTAAAAAGGAATATATATATATATATATTACAACAGTTTTCAATTTAATTTATTTATTTGTTGTTTCGTTCGTTTTTTGTGCAATCGGTTTTTCTTATGTTTACATTACGATTTTTTTTTTTTTAAAAAAAAAAAAAGTTATCTACACAATCAATTGTGTGTTCGTATTTTTAAAAAACTATGTCGATCTTATCAAAAACTATTTAGCCTTTGTTCGTTTATTAAAATTTAAAATAAGGCGAATTGTTAATTCCGTTCGGTTAGAATATTTAATTTAAATTAAATTTTAATTTTTTATTTTTTTTTTTATTTTTTTTTTTCCTGCTTTTGTTTAAAAGGGGTTTTTTTTCATTTTTTCTCTTTGAATATTATTATTTCAATATATTCCACTTCTCTTAGCTCGTAATAGTAATAATAATTTTTGAAAATATTATAATATTTGTTAAATAAAAAAAAAAAAAAAATAAAAATTTAATATTTTTTTTTTTATATACACACACTTTGTTCACACACACACAACGATAAAAAAAAAAAATAAAAAACACTTCACTCGTTTTTTTTTTCTATTCATACACAACAACACACATTTCAAATAAATAAACAATACATAAATAAAATATATAAATAAATTTTAAAACAAAAAGATGGAAAAAGTTAATAAAATAATAAAAGGAACAGATAAAAGTTATAGTTCAGATATGTTTGTAGATGGATTTGATTGTTTTGAATTATTTCAACAAAGATATGGATATACATATGATGATTTAATTATGTTACCAGGACATATTAATTTCAGTGCTGATGATGTACCATTAAAATCAAGATTAACAAAGAATATTGCATTGAATGCACCATTAGTATCATCACCAATGGATACAGTTACCGAACATTTAATGGCAATTAATATGGCATTACTTGGTGGTATTGGTATAATTCATTATAATAATACAGTTGAAGAACAAGTTGCAGAAGTTAAAAAAGTTAAAAGATTTAAAAATGGTTTCATCACAGACCCAATTGTATTATCACCATCAAACAAATTGTCAGATGTTGATAACATTAAACAAAAATATGGTTTCTCTGGTATTCCGATTACAGATACTGGTAAAATCGGGGGTAAATTAGTTGGTATTGTTACATCACGTGATACCGATTTCATTAAAGATCGTCAAACATCACTTTCTGAAGTTATGACAACAGATTTGGTTACTGGTCCACAAAATTGTACATTGGAAGAAGCAAACTCTATATTGAAATCATGTAAAAAAGGAAAGTTACCAATTGTAAATGATCGTGGTGAATTGATTGCATTGGCATCTCGTGATGATTTGGTAAAGAATAGAGATTTCCCAATGGCAACTAAAGATCATGAAAATAAGAAATTACTTGTTGGTGCTGCATTAGGTACAAGAGAAACCGATAAAGAACGTTTAGCTGCATTGAGTGAAGCTGGTGTCGATGTTGTAATTCTTGATAGTTCACAAGGTGACTCTACATATCAACGTGAAATGATTCGTTTCATCAAGAGAAGTTACCCAAAAATCGATGTTATCGGTGGTAACGTTGTAACAACATCTCAATGTGAAAGTTTAATTCAAGCAGGTGTAGATGGTTTACGTGTTGGTATGGGTGTTGGTTCCATTTGTACAACTCAAGAAGTAATGGCATGTGGTCGTCCACAAGCAACAGCTGTATTCAAATGTGCATTATACGCTTCACAATATGATGTACCAATCATTGCAGATGGTGGTATTCGTTCAATTGGTCATATAATTAAAGGTCTTTCATTGGGTGCTTCATCAGTTATGATGGGTAGTATGTTAGCTGGAACAGAAGAAGCTCCAGGTGATTATTTCTACAAAGATGGTATGCGTTTAAAGAAATATCGTGGTATGGGTTCATTAGAAGCAATGGTTAAAGGTGGTGATCAACGTTACTTTTCCGAAACTGATAAAATCAAAGTTGCACAAGGTGTATCCGGTAGTGTTGTTGATAAAGGTTCAGTAAAGAAATTTGTTCCATATTTAATTCAAGGTATTAAACATGGTCTTCAAGATATTGGTTGTAATTCTGTTGAAAATTTACGTGCTTCAGTTTATAGTGGGAAAGTAAGATTTGAAATTAGAACTGCTGCTGCACAATTAGAAGGAGGAATTCACTCTTTACATTCTCATGAAAAACATTTTATTTAAATAATAATAATAATGATAACAATCCATAAAAAACAAAAAACACAATCATATGATAATTTTATAAACCAACCACAAATATCTAAAAATAAAAATATGAAAAAAAAGTAAACAAAAAATAAAATTTAATGCTTATTTGTATTATTATTATTTTTAAAAAGTAATATATGAGTATATATATACATATGTAAAACAATTTACAATACTTTAATTACCATTTGTAATATATATTCTTGTACATGAACCCATGCATTTATTTAATATTAACCAACTTTTTTTTATAATTACATTGAGTTATGTCATATGGTGCCTTAGTTTTTACTTATAATGATCAAATTAAGTAAAGAATTATTTAATTGGATAAAAAAAAAAAGGGATACAAATTCAAAAGATTATTTAAAAATAACTGTTTCTTTTGTTTGTTTTTTTTTTTTTTTTTTTTTTTTTTTTTTTTTTTTTTTTTTTTTTTTTTTTTTTTTTAAAATTAATTTTTTACAACATATTCAAATAATAATCAAAAAATAACAAATATTATAATATACCGAGTTAATTACTAATAATAGTAATTTTAACACCCACATTATACATACATATACACACATAAATATTTTATATTACTATACACACAATACTTTTATATCTATATAAATATATACACCTTCATATATTCATCATAATAATAGTAGTAGTAGTAGTAATATAATAATAATAATAATAATAATAATAATAAATAATAATAATAGTTGTATAGTAATAATAGTGAAAAAGAAAGAAGAGGTTTAAATAAAGAGAAAGGAAAAAAAAAATATAACTCGCCACAATAAAATAATAGCAAGGTAATAAGTTGAAACTTTTTTTTTTTTTTTTTTTAAAAAATAAAATTTTTTATTTAAAAAAAAAAAATAAAATATAAAAAATTA
>JACAFY010011865.1:0-25085 GCA_015252635.1 Dictyostelium capitatum
AAAAAAAATTAAAAAAAAAAAAAAAAAAAAAAAAAAAAATTAAAAAATTCTTTTTTTTTTTTATCATTAGGCGATAACAACAAAAATTTCTTTCATTAAAAAAAAAAAAGTTAGCTCAATAAAAGATTTTATATATAATAAATATAAATATCTTTTTAAAATAAATAGAAATAATAATATATATTTTATTATTATTTTAAATAAGCAATAACAAAGTAACACATAATCACCTATTCACCACACAAAAAAAAAAAAAAAAAAAAAAAAAAAAAAAAAAAAAAAAAAAATTTTTTTTAAAAATTTTTTTTTAAAAAAAAAAAAAAAAAAAAAAAAAAAAAAAAAAAAAAAAAAAAAATCCACAAAAAAAAAAAAAAAAAAAAAAAAAAAAAAATAATAAGAAAAAAAGAATTTTTTTTTCAAATTATTTATTTAATATCTAAACACACAAACAAATATATATACACATAAATAAAGAACAGCACTATAATATAAATCATGTCAATTTTAACAAGAGATGGTGTAGCACCATTTATTAAAAGTCTAATTCAAATGTTAGACACACCAGAAAATTCACATCTTATCAGATGGGGAAGAACAGGAGAATCAATTGTAATTACCAATTGTGCAGAATTCGAAACTAAACTTTTACCAAAATATTTTAAAACTGGAAAGTTTTGTAGTTTTATAAGGTAATTATAAAATTAGTATATAAATAACTTTTATATGCACACATAAAACAATATATTAATAAACTAAATTTTTATTACCAGACAATTAAATATTTATGGATTTCATAAAGTTGAAGATGAAAAAGTACCAATTGTTGAAGATTCAAATCATGAATCATCAGAATCACAAACCGCAAGAACATTTGAATTTGCAAACGATAATTTTAAAAAGGCTTTTCCAGATTTATTGATAAACATAAAGAGAAGAAAGAGTGTAAGAAGATCATTAACATTAAACAATAATAATCCAAATAATTACAGAGCATTCCCATCATCAAATCTTGAAGATGGTGATGGTGATGATGACCATTCAACAACATCAAGTAACAATAGTGGTAATCATGGTCCATCAAGTTCATCCGTATCAACACCAATATTATCTTCAATTGGTGGAATTGGTGATCATAAAATTGAAATTAATAATATTGGTGGTAATAGCAACAGTAGCAATTCTGCAGATCATGCTATCCTTCAGCAATTACTTTACCAATTTACAAAGTTTCAAGTGGATTACAACGAATTGAAATACTCTCATCAAAGTTTACATGAATCACATTCACAACTTCAATTTGCATTCCAATCATTACAACAATCACATCAAAATCTTTTGGAAAGAGTTTTAAAGCTTACAAAGGCAATTTTGGGTCATTCCATTTTGTACACACAATACTCTCAAAACACTAATTTACAAACAAAACAAAACAGTTTAGTCAGTGATCTTTCATCAACACCACCACAAACTCAATCTTCATCTGGTAGTGTTTCAACTCCAACTTCTTCACCCTCACAAATTACTATTCCACAACAACAACAACAAACTACTCCACCATTACAAATACAACAACAACAACAACATCAACAACAACAACAACAACAACAACAACAACAACAACAACAACAACAACAACAACAACAACCATCATTACAACAACAATTACAATCATCACCACAAAATCAATTCATTATACCTACTTCGCCATATTCACCATCTTCTAGTAACAGTCAATTATTTAATCAAATAAATAAATCAAATGGATCAACAAGTAGTATTGGTTCAAATAATAGTGCACAAAGTAGTAATAATGGAAATAATAATCATAATAATAGCAATGGAAATAATAATGGAAACAACAATAATGGTGGTAGTAACAACAATACCAATGTAAATTTAAATAGTTTAACAAGTCAATTAAATGGTTTGATAAATAATAATGGTAACAATAACAACAACAACAATAACAACAATAGTAATAACAGTAATAATAATAGCAACAATAATTCACAACCACAAAGCCAAGATCTTTTAAGTTTGGTTCAACAACTTTCAAATGGTAATTTATCAAATACAGACACTCAACATCTATTAAATTTAATTCAACAAAATCAACAACTTCAATCAAATCAACAAGTTCAACAACAACAAGTTCAACAACAAGTTCAACAACAAGCTCAACAAAATATTAATAATTTCTCACCACAAAATCAATCTATTAGACCAACAAACATAGATTTTTCAGCTGATCAATTTTATCTCAATGCTAATGGTAATGGTAGTAATAATAATTTACAACAACAATTACAGCAATTACAACAACAACAACAAAATATTCAACAACAACAAAATATCCAACAAGCATATTCCATTAAAGAGGAAATTACCGAAGAATCCAATAAAAGAATCGAAGATTTTTTATTGGAACAAGAATTGTTTGCTCAAACTAATTCAATCGCTGGTTTAAATGCATCAGCAAAACCATCTGGCTCTACTGGTTTGGGAATTTCACAAAATTTGTTAGGTCTTCAAAATAATTTGAATAATCCAGATTTCTTTTTAAATACTACAAATAATAACCTTCACTCTACAAACTCTGCTTCGATGGATTCCTTTGGTGTTTACAATTTTAATTGATCCAAAATAGAAATTTTTTAAAAAAAAACAAACTATTCGAATTTGCCAACACAACCATACATAAATAATTCAATAAACATAATAAAAATAACAATAATAATAACAAATAATAATTAGTAGTATAGTTCATAATTTATCACACCCTTTTTATACATTTATATAAAAATAAACTTTGTGTTTAACCAAATATTATTTTATTTATCTATTTATCATTCAATTCTTTATTTGCTATTAAATTAATGATTATATTATTATCTACCACACTAAGGAATAAAATAAAAATACGATCCATCAAATTATTTTAATTATCCACAACCAATTGAATTACTACAATTAAAGAAATACAAATAAATAGAATAATATTGTTTTGTCATTTATTGATTAGTTCTATTTTTTATAGCATTTGTGAAATTCTTTTCATTTCTCTTTTTTTTAATTAAAAAGACTGAGCCAGCAGCAACACAAGCTATACCCGCACCACCAATTGACAATCCAGTTGCTAATTTCCAATTAACAGAGGATGACTCTTCACAATTACCTGTTTTTTGTTGGCCATCAACATTTAATAACATTCCGAAATCAGGATCAATTGTAGAGAAATGGGAGAAATAAGGAACTGAAATACCAATTATTGAACTTGTTTTAGTGGTTTCTAAATTTTCAATATTTGCAATAATTGAATAATCATCTATTTCAGCAATTGAAATGAATCTTGTTACTAAACCAGATTCAAAGTTTTTAGTTGAACTCCAAACATGATTATTATAATTTGAATTTTGATATTTATCAATTGAACATTCATCTTCAATATCATATACTATAGTTTCTGTTGAAATTACAATTCTTAATGTATTTAATTTTGAAATGAATGGCCAATTAATAGTTGTAATTGATAATTTTAATGATTCTGATGGTATAATGAATGTACTTGACGCAAATTGAATTGTTGTTGAATTTTTATAAATTTCAAATGTTGATTTAATTTGTGATTTATTATCCAATGTAATATTGAAATTCCATTTATTAACATTTGATTCATTGGTTGAAATATCCCATGATTGATTCAATAAATTATAAACTTTAATAATTTCATTGGTGAAACTAATTTCTTCAATTCTAATAATTGATACTTTATAACCAAATGATGATGTTTCATTACCAATTATTTCAATTGAAGGTTTATCAATAATTGGTAATATTGGTTTAATTTCAACCAATGTTTCATTACATGAAATACCAGTAAAACCTTCTTTACAAACACAACCAAATTCAGTACATGTACCACCATTACAATCATTTAAACATGAACCAGCTTGTAATTTTGAATATGCAAAATAATAATCATTTGATACTGGTAATTCATTAACTACTAAACTAATTAATGACGTGTAAATTTGATCTGTTGGTGGTAATTCACAAGTTAATTCAGTATGTGATAATATATTTACATTTGTACAATGATGATTACCAATTTCAATAAATGCTTCTGAACTATTTGTACCAAAATTATGACCATCAATTGTAAGTATACCACCTGATGAATAAACAGCTGATGTTCCAGAAATAAATGGATTACCATATGTAATATAAATTTTATCAGTGTTTGATACTGTGCCATTTTCAATCACAACATAATTATAACCACCTGATCCTGATGATACTAAACATTTAATTAATTCATTTTCATATTGTTGAGTTATTGGACAATCAACTGAATTAATTGTTACAACTGAATTTGAAATTGGTAAATTTCTACCAAAGAATGTAATTTCTTCACCAGATGTTAATGGATTTTTAGAATAGGCAAATAAATATGGTGCACCAATAAAATTAAATGGATTTGAAATTAGTGAATTTGATTCAACTGTTACATCACCAATAATTTCAATACCTTGTTGAGTTGTACATTCAATTTTATTTTCATTTCCAACTTTGAATTTACATTCAATATTATTTTCATTTTGATCAAATATTGTAATCATTGGATTTGAATCAAAGAAATTGAATCCTTCAACAATAAATGTATAATGTTCATTTGGTTTTTGATAAAATGTTGTAATAATTGGTTTTGGTTCACATTTATATGGTGTAACATGTGAATAATTTGGAATACATGGACACGAATATGTACTATTTAAATTGGTACATATTGTATTTGTACTACATTGATTTTCATTTGTTAAACATTCATCGATATCTTGACATTCTTTACCATTTGAAATTGAGTTGAATCCATTTTGGCATAAACATAAATAATCACCAATTGTATTTTCACATATTGTAAAATCACCAATACATAAATCAATACCTAATGAACATTCATCAATATCATCACATGATTTACCATTCATTGATAATGTATAACCAGTTACTGGGCATACACATTCATAACTACCATTTAAATTTGAACATTTTGAAGCTCCAGTACATTCATGAGTATTTGTTGTACATTCATCAATATCTTGACATGCAGTTTTATTTGATGACAATTCAAAACCAATTGTACATGAACATTCAAAACTACCTTCTAAATTTTTACAAATTGAATTACCTTGACATGAATTTGAATTATCTATACATTCATCAATATCTAAACATGATTTTCCATCCGTTGATAATATGTAACCAGTTGATGGACATAAACATTCATATTTACCAATTAAATTTGAACATTTTGCAACTCCATTACATTGGTGATTATTAGATGTACATTCATCAATATCATCACATGATTTACCATTACTTGATAGTGTAAAACCAGTTGTTGGGCATATACATTCATAACCACCATTTAAATTTGAACATTTTGAAATTCCAGTACATTGATGAGTATTTGTTGTACATTCGTCAATATCTTGACATGCAGTTTTATTTAAAGTCAATTCATAACCAATTGTACATGAACATTCAAAACTACCTTCTAAATTTTTACAAATTGCATTACCTTGGCATGAATTTGGTTTGGTTTTACATTCATCAATATCTAAACAATTTTGATTATCAGATGAAAGTACATAACCAATTAAACAAGAACATTCAAAACTACCATCAGTATTATTACAATTTGAATTACCACATGGTGTTGGATTTTTTGAACATTCATTAATATCAATACATGATTTACCATCTAAACCTAATGTGAAACCATTTCTACAACTACAAGTAAATGAACCTACTGTATTTGTGCAAATATCTTTACAGCCCGCGGTACCAGCAGCACATTCATTGATATCTATAAAATTTAGACATTAGTATTTAAATAATAATGTTTTAATTTTTAAAAATTAATTAATTATATTGCTTACCAATACATGTTTTAGTTGCAGATGAATATTTAAAACCTGATGGACATATACAATTAAATGAACCTGGTGTATTTGAACATGTTGCAGTTGATCCACATGGTGATGAAGTTGTTATACATTCATCAATATCGTTACATGATTTTAAATTTGATCCTAATGAATAGCCATCAACACAACTACAAGTATAACCACCGCTATTATTTGTACAATTTTGAGCACATCCTGAAATACCTAATGTACATTCATTAATTTCTTCACATTTCTTACCATTTGCATTTAATATATAACCTATTGTTTTTATAAAAATTTTTATTAGAATAATAAATAAAAAGTAAATTAATTTGATATACATTTTCAACATACCGTTAGGACATGAACAAGTAAATGAACCTACTGGTGAGTTTGTACATGTATGCGTACAGCCAGATGTATTTTCAGCACATTCATTAATTTCTGAACAAGTTTTTTTATCAGCTGCAAGTCTATATCCAGATTGGCATGAACAAGTGAATGAACCTGCTGGTGTGTTTGTACAGTTTTGAGAACAACCTGAAATATTTTCTGTACATTCATCAATTTCATCACATGATTTACCATTTGCATTTAAACGATAACCTTTAACATTAATAAATAATTTAATTAGTATTGGGTGAATCAAATGAAATTATATTTAAATTTAATTATATACCTGAACTACATGAACATGTGAATGAACCTGCTGGTGAATTTGTACATGTTTGAGAACAACCATCAGTATTTTCAGTACATTCATCAATTTCAGCACATGTTTTTAAATCAGCACCCAATCTATATCCTTTAATAAAATGTAAATAAAAAAAGTAAGAATTTTAAATCAAACATCAATATAAATGAGTACATTTCAACATACCGTTTGGACATGAACAAGTGAATGAACCTACTGGTGAGTTTGTACATATATGACTACATTCATCAGTATTTTCAGTACATTCATCAATATCTGAACATGTTTTTTTATCAGCACCTAATCTATATCCTTTAATAAAATGTAAACGATAATAGTTAGAATATTAAATCAACCAAAGATTATAAATGTACATTTATTCACTTACCAATTGGACATGAACAAGTGAATGAACCTAATGGAGTGTTTGTGCATGTATGAGAACAACCATCTGTATTTAATGCACATTCATCAATTTCTGAACAAGTTTTTTTATCAGCTTCAAGTTTATACCCTGATTGGCACGAACAAGTGAATGAACCTGCTGGCGTATTTGTACAAGTTTGAGAACATCCATCAGTATTTTCAGTGCACTCGTTAATTTCAGCACATGTTTTTTTATCAGTGCCAAGTCTATAACCACTTTTGCAACTACAAGTAAATGAACCTGCTGTATTTGTACAAATGTCATTACAACCAGAAGTACCAGCAGCGCATTCATTGATATCTTTAGTTTATAGTAAATAAATAATAAGATTAGTATTTCAAGATTGTATATCTATTAATTTTAAAATGTTACATACCGGCACATGTTTTTGAAGCAGTAACATAATTATAACCTGCTGGACATTTACAAGTATAACTACCTGCTGTATTTGTACATGTTGCTGTAGTTCCACACATATTTGCTGTTGAACATTCATTTATATCTTTAATTTTATTAAAATCATAAAAATAATTAGTATAAAAAACAATTTGAATTAATGAATAATTTAAAATGTTACATACCAGCACATGTTTTTGAAGCGGCAACATAATTATAACCTGCTGGACATTTACAAGTATAACTACCTGCTGTATTTGTACATGTTGCTGTAGTACCACACATATTTGCTGTTGAACATTCATTTATATCTTTTTTTAAATAATAACAATAATATTAATATAAAATTTATTATTGATTATTTTCAGAACATTGAATACATACCAGCACAAGTTTTTGAAGCAGTAACATAATTATAACCTGCTGGACATTTACAAGTATAACTACCTGCTGTATTTGTGCATGTTGCTGTAGTACCGCAAATATTTGCTGTTGAACATTCATTTATATCTTTTTTTGTTGTATATTAAAACTATTAGTATATAATTTAAAATTATTGATTGTTTTGTGAAACATTAAATTACATACCAGCACATGTTTTTGAAGCAGTAACATAATTATAACCTGTTGGACAGTTACAAGTATAACTACCTGCTGTATTTGTACATGTTGCTGTGGTACCACACATATTTGCTGTTGAACATTCATTTATATCTTTAATTTTTATTAAAATCATAAAAAATTAGTAATAATGAAATCAATTTAAATTATAATCAATAAGTTATATCAATTACATACCAACACAACTCTTTGAAGAGGTAACAAAACTATATCCTGATGGACAACTACATGAATAACCAGGTACATAATTATTACATGTAACTTTTCCACAATATCCTAGAGAACATTCATTTATATCAACACAAGATGGATACATTCCTGTAAATCCAGCTGGGCAACTAGTTCCAGATTGTGAATGTACATTTAAAATACAATTAAATAGAAATATAAATGAAACAAACAAATAATTTTGAAATTTCATTGTCTTCATTGTTTATTTTTGATTGAAAATAATTAGGCTAGTCTGAAACAACAATTGTTTGGCCTTTAACAATCTTAAAATTTTCGTAAAAATTAAGGATGATAAAAAAAAAAACAGCAACAAATCTGTATCATGCAAACAGGTTGGAAATCAAGATTAACTAGTTACATTTTTTGCGAGCAGTTATAATCCAATAGGTTGGAAAAAAAATAAAAAATAAAAAATCTATTGATTTTTATTTTTTCGGTTGGTATGTAATTTTTTTAAAAAATTTATTTGATTCTGGGATGAGTCGAAAGTAATACACCTGATTTAGTTGAATGACTTTCAATGCAAAACTTTATAAACTTTTCCTTATCGATTTATAACATCTATTAACCATTCATTGTTGTTGTAACAATTTCACGATTTAATGAATGAACCACTTTGATAATACTTTATATCATGTGGCACTTTATCTTGGATATACCTTTTGGTAAATTGTACAGTTTAGATGCAACTGATTATATAAATGATCTTTTCAATGAATGGTTTACTCTTTCCCACTGATTTTACATGGAGTATCAGAATGTGATTTTAATATCTTCATTTAAATTCAACCGATTCATTAACCCAACTAGTTGAATGTGTAATGTACCAAGATATACATTTGTAACTGGATGAAGATCAAATATAAATTCAAATATCACTCCAAATGTTACTACATGCACTTCTAACTAGTAATTAAATAAAAATCTTCAATATTATCAGTTTGGTTAACAAAAATTAAGAAGTAATTCTCTTTACTGATGTTTCTATAAACTATGTGTGTATTAGTTGTGAGTGGAAGATCTTTTGCTTTTTTATTTGAAAACGTAATGTTTATTTTTTAATAAAATATTTTCAATTTATCTATCTCTTGATAACAATAACGGCAAAAGTGTTTTGATACACAAGTAAATGATTTTGTAAGTTGAATACAATCATAATCATATGGACATGAAAATTTATTACATTTGGTTTCGTCAATTGGTGGTCTAGTTGAACCAAATGTAGATGATCCGCCGGTTGTTATTATATTTGTAGTTGAAATGGTTGATTGGATTCCGGTAGTTGATGTTGTAGATGTTATAATACTGGTTGTTGATGTTGTTGTAGTGGTTGATGGAGCTCCAGTAGTGGATGTTGTAGATGGTGGGATACCCGTAGTTGATGTTGTAGATGTTGGGATACCCGTTGTTGATGTTGCTGATGTTGTTGAAGTTGTTGATGTTGTTGTTGGGAATCCTGTTGTTGAAATTGTCGGATTTGAAGTTGTTGAAGTTGTAGTAACACCAATTGTTGTGGTAGATACATCTAAACATATACAATATCCTTCTTGACATGATGTTAAAGTACATTCTGGTAATTCTAACGAACAATCTCTTAAAGTTTCTAAACAAGTATCATCATCTAAACAAACTTTTGGGAAACATTCATCTTCTGTAATACAATTTGTTGAATTACAACGACAATTTGGAATATTTGTATAGAAACAACCAACAGTTTCATCGCAACTATCAATGGTACATGGATCAAAATCATCACAATTTACATTTTCCACGATACATCCAGATCCTTCTAAACAAATTGGATATGTACAAGTTGTAATTGGGGTTTCATCGCATGTTCTATCAATTGATTTACATACACCACATTCTAATTTGTTTTGACTACAACTAATTGTATTATCAATACATTGTAAATCAAAATTATCACCATTACAAACACCGTTATCATCTACCCAACTACAAAAAATATCTAATTCATATCCATAAAGTTCGAAAAATAGTTGATCTATACGTGTTGGCATTTCTCTTGAACAGGAATAAACATCAATTGGATATTCTACACCATATTCTAATTGTGGTTGAGCTGTTCCAAAAATAACTTTTGGGAAATCAAACCATCCTTCACTGTAACCACCTTCATCTATATATAAATGATTGTTTACATATACCCAAGTTTCACCAGGTGATCTAACTGCAAAAGTACTTGCAAATTGATTAGCAATTGCAGTGAAATGTAATTCATAACAAAAGAATTTGTTATATGGATCAGATTCATATTCTGGAAATTCTGTTACATTATCATAACCAGATCCATCAAATGGGTTAAAGTCATCTACCATTCCGGTTGCAAAATTTGCATCATCCCATTCTTCAATTGCCACTGTATAAGTTGAAAGATAATTATTACATGATCCATCTGAATTGAACCATTGATTAAATGTATCTTCATTATTTACTAATAAAACACCATCTTCATCATAAAATGAATTTTCACCACAACAATATTTTGGTTTCTTATCTGCGGGTAATGTTTCATCCATTATTCCTTCAACAAAAAATGTATTTGACAAAGGAATATCAAAATCATTATTTCTATCATGTTTAAAATTTCTGATATAAAATGATAAAGACATAGGTCTCAATTTATCTTGTCCTAATTTAAAAAAAGAAGAATAATAATGTTAAAATTTTAAAATTAAATAATAATTTAAAATAAAATTATAATAATATCAAATTACCATATATTCTATAAATTGAAAAAAATAAATAAAATAATATAAATTTGTTTATAAACATTTTTATTTATAAAATATAATAAATAATAATAATCGTAAAATAAATAAATTATATCTTTAGATAATTAAAAATAAATAAATAATAAATAAATAAATAAATAAATAAATAAATTCAATTTTTTGTATGATTATATGGTAAAATAGTGGGTGTGTGTGTTTGAGTTCTACCATTGTTAGAAAAAAATAATCACCACTAAGTTTTTTGTATATAATGAATATTTAGCACGTGTGTTATTTTTATTTAATTGTGTTTTAGTGTTGATGTCATTAATTGTATATGAAAAATTTTAATTTTTTTTTAAAAAATTGTGTGAAATAATTTTTATTAAATTAATTTTATTATAAATAAATATTTCATACTAGTGTTCGACATTATCTGATAATGGTGATTTTTGAAAAAAAATTATTTATCTATCATTATCTTCATTTTTATAAAATTATCTTTCATAAAAAAAAAACGAATAAATTAAAAATGTTTACATTATTAATAACTTTGGTTTTTCCTGATGTAGATAAATAGTTACTTGAAGTTATTGAAAGCGATCATTATTTATACTCTTTGAAAATGCATTTTATAACATTCAAAAAAAAATAAAAAAAAGACAAAATAAATTATCATCTTATATGAATAATTCAACTCAACTAAACAATAAAAAGATAATAAACTAAATCCACTACACCCACTCGCATAAACCTAAAAATTTAAAATCATTTTAGTTAATGAAAAAAAGTGAACCACACTTTTATAAACCTCTATTAGTTAGTAATATTCACCTCACACGGAATAGAATTCACACCCAAAAAATAAAATAAAATAAAATGTGAATTCAAAGTGGGTTAATAATTATTATTTTTTATAAATATTATTTTTTAAAAAAAAAAAATATTTTCAATGAACACATTCATTAAATTTTGAATATCCAAAAATTTAACGAATTCGATAAACTTACAAAATGAATTTAATAATTAAATTATATATATTTTCAATAATTTTATCAAATTTGCTTTTTGTTGAAAGTAAGTTACCATTAGATCAACATAATGAAGCAATTAAAATTATTCTTGAAAATACTGGTGTGGTAACTAATGAATCGTGTAGTGGTCCAATTAGATGTAATTTGGTAGATGAAAAATAATCCAGAACTTGGTCATATGGTGTACAGAATTCTTTTTCAAACTGAAAAATATGGGTCCAATTATTCAACTTTTGTATCAAGCGATTTAACAGTATTTAGTAGTTTGTCTTATTTGGATATCATGGACTATTCAATTACATCAGAATTCTTTCACAATTTACATAAATTCAATAGTTTGCTTGAAATGTATGATAGTTTTTTTATAAAGTAAACATTATTTCTATTATATATGTTATTAACCCATATACTTTTTAATTACAGAAATATAGGATACCTAAATTTACCGATAAATGATAATATTACTCTACCTTCATCATTAAACAATGTATTTTTTAAAAATATAAACACCACGCTGCCAATTGGTTTTTTAGTTTCAAATAATTTACCTTCTTTTCATATTAATGGAGTACACAGTAATTTTAAATTTCCACTTTTAATAAACAACCAAACAAGTAACATCGGGATTTTACGAGTTGCAATTAATTCAAAAGATACAATATCAATGGATAATATCGCAAAACAGTTTGTAGTTTTACATACATTAATATTAGTGGTACAATCAGATTATAATCCAAATGATGATTTAGTTGAATTCACATCAGAGTTTAAAGAATTAAAAAATTTTGAACTTCGTTTTCAAAATTCAACAAATAGAACAATACCATATTCAATAAATAATCAAAAATCATTGAAATCTGTTGCTATTTTGGGAAATATACCAGTATATCCAAATAAACCAATTATTGATTTATCAATTAATGTATTTGGTGAATGTAATGAAATTAATGTATCATTATTCGTTATTTATTTACTTATTTATTACTTATTTATTTATTTATTTATTATTATGGTAACTCCATACTATAATTTATGTAACTAACACACCTATTCTAATCTATTATCAAAAAAACAAAATGGAACGATGTCGGTACAGGAGGAGAGTTATTAGCTAGTCCTACTCCGAGTATTCGCCCAATCCATGTCGCCTTAGTGATTCAAATAGAATTATGTGAGTAACATATATAAATAATATGAAATTATGATATAAAAGCAAAATAAAAAAAAAAAATTTAAAAAAAAAAAAATTTGTGTAAAAATCGGTTACATGTTTATTACGACGAAAATAGCAAAACAATTCAAACACAAAAAATGTCATATGTTGATTCGTATGAATCTGATAGATATATTTATAAGGATATTTTTGGTAATGATTACTCCAAAGTTTTATACAGAGATAAAACTAATCAATCAAACACCTAAGATTAGTTAGACAATAGAAATCAAAAATAATTTTTCAGTGGTAAATACTCAATTATAATTTAAAATAAAAAGCAACTACGGTAAAATTAAAAATTATCTTGTTGTAATTTATTTTATTTAATCTTTATTTGCAACTTTTGAAAAATCAAAAGTTAATTGAATTTGTGGTTTAACTTGAACTTTAACTTCTTGTTTAGTTGTTGTTTCAATATTTTTTCTTATAGATTGTTCCAATTGTTGTTTTAAATCCAATGGTAATCTTGAAACTGCTTCTTTAAATTGAGGTTGAGTTGATGCAAAATTCAATAAAACTGAAAGTACACTTGAATGAAATTGTGTTTGATTATTACAATTTGGTTGGAGGAATAATATTAAACTTGAAATTACAATTGATAATAAATTTGTTTCTGTAATTATTAGAAGAAGATATTTAAATTTTAGTAAACTTTATAAATATATCACCGCTATACCTTTAGTAAATACTTACTATTTACATCATTTGTAAATGATAATGAAAGTATTATAATTTTAATTAGTTCATTATTTAATTCAATTTCCTCTGTTTTAAAATTAAATGTTGATGTTTGAGTTGGTGGTGGGAATATTAAAAGATTGAAAAATTGTAAAAATAGATTCTTTATCAATAATGTTGAATATTGATTTAATTGTGATGATTGTTGTTGTTGAGAACCGGAATTTACAATGTTTTTAATGACTTGAAGTATGTAAACTTTATCTTTTAATGATGTTGTAGTTGATGATAATACAGATTTAAAGAAATCAATTGATTTTTCAAATAAATCAATCGATAAATTATTATTTGAATTTGCTAAAACAATTGGAATTAATAGTAAAAATCCTTGTTTAATTTCATTCCTGTAAGATTAAACCAGACAATTAATATATTAAATAATTAAAAAATCAACTAACTATCAGTTTTCTACTTACAAATTATTATTTAAAATATCAATTAAATTTGAAAATAAAATTACCAAAGTTGTATTTAATTGAGTTGAAAATTTTGAATCTGGGAATTGATTTCTAGATTTAATTATTTGATTAAATAATTGAATTGAACTTGTAATTAATGATGTTTGATTTGTACAAGATAAACCTTTGATAATAGTACAAATAAATAAAGGTGAATACTTTTCAAAATGTTGATCAACATTTGAATTAAACAATTTGATAACCATTGTATAAAATTGATATAATTTACTATAATATAAAACTTGTGATGAATTGAATTGACTTTCTGTGTTTGCTGAACTTGATGTTGATGATGATTGATCAACAACATTATTAAATTCCAATATATTTAATGGTTTTAATAATATTTTAATCATTAAATCAATTATATTATCATCTGCTGTTGTTGAACTACTACTACCATTTGAAGAAGCCAATGATTGTTGTTGTTTTGTTTGTAATTTTTCAATATCTGAACCAAAATTTAAAATTAAATTTGAAATTACATCAATTACCAATAATTGAATTTCATCATTTTCAAATGAATTTATACGGTATAGGATCTGACAAAACTCTTTAAATTTATCAAATTTAATCATATCAAATGAAACAACGGCCATTGTTGAACAAACTACATTACTTGCTGTTGCATTTTCTCCACTATTATATTGGAATAAAATTAAAAGTGTTTCCAATGATGATGAAATTTGTGGTACATTGAAATTAACTGGAGTTGAATGTTCTAAATATCTTTCCATTGGAAGTAATGCCAATCCCCAAATTAAATAAAAGTCATCATATGGTTTAGTTTCTGCAAGGAATAATTTTTCATCAGATGTTAAATTTGGTGGTGATTTCTTTGAAATATTTGCAGATGATGATAATGATGATGTGCTACCACTATCTTCTCTACCAATTAACCAATATGGAGTATGTAATAAATTTGCCAATGCTTTAATAATTGATGGATAAGCATCTTTAAAATATTCAATTGAATCCTGATAGGTTAATGGTGAGAATAAAATTGGTTTATACAATGGATAAATTTGAGGTGATTGTGAAACTAACATTGAATATTCCTTTAAAAATGTTAACCAATGAACACGAAGATAAATTAACAATGGATTAATTACCGATGATAAAATGGAATAAAGTGATTGGTCTTTCAAACACAATAGATACAATTGAGCAAATGCTTTCAAAATTGAAACTTGAACCAATGTTGTTGTTTTCTCGTTGTAAATTGGGAAATTTAATGTACGTAGCTCTTTAACTTGAGTTGATAATAGAGTGGTTGCCTTTTTAATTGCAACACTATCATAGTATACCGCTGAATCAATGAAACTAACAAATACAATACATGCATTTGATAATTGAGTTGGTAATGCACCCGGTGTAAATGCTGGTCTTAATGCTGACATAATTTGTGCTTGATACAATTCCAAGAGTAAATGACCTTCATAATCTGGATCAATTGCTTTTGAAAATCCTTCTAAAATATCTTTTAACAATAATATACCAACTGGTCTCATTGAATCAATTTGAGATGTTGCTGCCTTGTATGAAATTGAAATTAAATCATGTAATTGATATACAAGATAATCTTTTCTATTTGGTAATTTTGATGCTAATTCCATGTTGAAATGTTGTGGTTTATTTCTAACAACTGAAATTACTCTTCTAACACATTCTAATGCTGAAATCTTTGTAAACCAACGATGTACATATTCAATCTTTTTATCAGATGTCTCTACTACTACTTTTTGATCCAAATCTTCATCTTCATCACCTTGATTGGTATCATTGTTATTGGATTTGTTATTATTAATATTTTGTTGTTGAGTACCATTACCACCATCAATTAAATTATCATCGCTTGATTGTTTTGATGATAATATAATACTCATACAAAGTTTTAACCAAATTGAAGGATTTGAAGGAGCAATTGTATCAATTAAAGTGAACAATAGTAATTTCAATTCTTTTTGTAATTGATAATCACGTTCTGTATCGATCATCATGAAAAGTGTTTCACAAAGTGGTACATTCATTTCAAAGTTTGCACGTTTTTGAATTAGTTGACGTAAACATGTAACAGAGGCAACACGAAGTAATAGATATTGAGATTTGAGTTGAGTGATAAGTGTTGGAATCAATGTAGCTGTATTGATGGTATTTGGTGCAAACATGATCAACTTTTGATTGAAATAAATAGATTCCACACGAATTAATGGATCATCAGACTTTTCAATGATTGAGCAAGTACTTGTACATTTACTCATGATATCTTTACTTGTTTCTAATTCTGGTCCCAATGCAACAACAATTGAATTAACAATTCTACCCAATAGATAATATGGTGGTGATTCAATTACAAGAAGTGATTGAATTAACATTAATGTTGGTGCTGCAAATGATGTGAAATCAAAACCACTAGTTTGAATGGTTATAAACAATGAATGTAATGCATAATGAGATACATCTGGTGATTGTTGATCTTGTGCCAAAACATGTAAATTTGCAATAGTAGTTGGTAAATATTTTTGTGACATCATACCACCAACTGAACGTTGGATACAACCAAAAACAAATGCTGATCCCGCTCTAATATGTGATGATACATCTTTAACTGGTTTACGAATAATTTCAGTCAATGATGATATGATTGCACTTGTTACATTATCACCTTCAATACGACACAATAAACCAAGACACTCTGATGAAATACGACGAAGTAATGGATTTGAATCACCAAAATAACGTTGTACAAAACGTTGTATAGTTGTTGTTATACCACTTTTACCAAAACGCTGATTATTTAATGACATACTTTTCAAAATGAATAAAATTGCAGTCAATGAATTAACAACCATAACTAGTTTTTGTGACCATGTTGCACTTGTATCTTTAATACAATTTGAAAGATGATCAATTAATTGAGTTCTATGTCTATCTGGTTGAGCAACAAATAAATAGGAAAATAATTCAATTGCTGAATTTACAACACGGATATCCAAGAATTGAGTTTGTTTATGTGAGAAACAATCATTGATTTCAGTGGATGAAGCAATTGATGAATCTTGTGAAGTGAATGGAATTTGATAATTTAATTCAAATTGATAATATGATGATTTTAAATCTGGGAGTAATACATCTTCATCATCACGATGAAGTAATGATGGAAACATTGTATTTTGAACACCATCCAATATCAATGAAGTTACAATTGTCATTAATGTTGTATGATGATTTGCAAATGAACTTGCTGGTAACGCGAGGAAAGTCTTTATTAAATAATATTCCAATAGTTGTGTTAATTCATTGGTTGAACTTTGAAATGATGTACTAATTGCTGGTAATTCTGAAACTGTTTTCAATGTATTTCCTAAAAAGTTTACAATGGTTGCAACCACTTTTGAATTTAATAGTTTTGAATTATACACAATTAAACTATGTAATGGAATCAATGCATCAGCACGAGTACGCGCAAATATTACAATATCACGTTCTGCAGTTGGATGAACTGTACTAATGTTGAAACAACTTTTCCAGAATCCAAATAAACTAACCAATATTGAATCAACAAATACTGGACCCATAAATTTAATTAGAGAATTCATAATTGTCCAACCTGCTTCCAATCTAGCCAATGTAATTGATGGATTTAGGAAATCTGGATTTGATAATAAGAGTGATGAAATCTTTGTAATTTGATTTAACAAAGTTGCTGGTACACCCAATTCAGTTGATTTAACAGTTGAAATTAATGCTGCACAACCTTGTGAATTACCTTTGAGTGAATTCATAATTCTTTTTAATGAATCTGGTTGAATTGATAATTTATCAATTTCGCCAATCAATCCATTTAAATTTGATAGACAAAATGTTAAAAACTGTGAAATATTCTTTGGTAAATGAGTTGCCAATGATCTAATACAAATTGCACTCCATAATCTTGTACTTTGATTTTTATCACTAAACAATGAAATCAATCCATTTGAATAATCTTCAACTATATTAACTAATCCACCTTCACCCAATTCATTAATTAATAAACAACTTTCTTTTAATGATACATATAATACTAATTCATTTAATTCATTGTTGATGTTATTGGTATTTGTTGTTGCTGTATTTGTAGGTGTACTAGTTGGAGTTGTAGTTGGTGGATTATTACCAACATTTGATGTTACCAATGATAATAAATAACGTAACATACGTTGTTGACCATTCTCACTTAATTTTTCACCTAGACCAGTTCTAATTATAAATGATACACATGATTTAAATTGAATTTGTTCTGTTATCATCGTTGGTGTTGGTGCAATGGTTGCATTTGAAGAGGATGATGATAAATTACCAATGAATTTATTGTACGGTGTTGAAAATATTTTGAATATAGTTGATATAATTACATCTATAGATGGTTCAATATCTGATAATTTTAAATCCTTTAAAAACATACTATATGCCATTGTTATATTTGTACGTACTTCTCTCTTTGTAACCAATGATGTAACCAATATATTATTTAAATAATTTAAACAATTTTCAATTGACCATTTTTTATTAACTGAATTACCACTACCAATTACTGGTGATAATGGTGAATTACTAACTATATTTGATGATGTTGATAATGATGTGGATAATTGATCACCACCACTACCACTACCTTTACCACTGTTTGTTAAACTTGAATTACCTGTTGTTGTTTGTTGTGATTGATTACCTGTTTGTTGTGGATTTGATAACTCTTTTGAAAACAATGAAGATAATACAATTGCCAATGTTTCTGATAATTTATTTCTAAGTTTATATGAATCTTCATCTAATATCTTTTGAATGAATGATAATATTTTATCATCAAATCCAATTAGTTTACTCTCTGTTTGATTATAGTATTTCACAATTGGTACAATTGAATTTAAACATTCAATTTTAAATTCTTGTGTTGCCATAACCAATGCATTATTAACTGATTGTCCTGCTGATGATGCTGCTGCTGATGCATTACCACTATTGTTAACTGGAATTGGGTAAATTGATTTAATTAATTTAAATGTATCCACATGAATTGCACCTCTTGTATATCCAACACTCTCTAAACACATTGCAATACATCTCATACATGATGCTTTAAATAATACTGTTTCACCAGATGATTTAACCATTTTTGATAATAATGTTAATATCTCTTGAATATATACAATTGCTAATGTTTTACTATTTTTAAATATAATTGATAATACATCCATTATTGATCTGTTTAGAAAAAAAGATATATTAGTATTACATATGGGTATGTATAATTATAATACTAATATATTTTACAATACATTTTTAAATTTGAAGCTATCTTTGATTGTAATTGGGTTATAAAGTTTTTAACTATGGATGTTGATGATTTACTACCATTTGGTGAACGATCAAATAATTTAGATATTAAATTACCAATTATTAAAGAGAACGAAGGACCGCCAGTACCTTGACCAAGACAACTTGTTAACAAATTTAACCATTTTAATGTAATTGAATCAACTTCTTGTTTATTTAATACTTCAAATAATGGTACTATATTACAAACTATATCAAATTTATTTACAACATTATTTAATTTAATACCATCATTTACTGCTTTTTGTAATAATGCAAAATAATTTTCAATTGAATCAAATTCTTTTTTATGTTCAATACTATTATTGTTGGTGTTATTTTTATTGTTATTATTATTATTATTATTATTATTATTACTATTAACTATAGTACTTTGTGATGAATTTAAATTCATTCTTTGCCACTATAGAATAATAACAAAATGAAAAAAAAAAAAACAAAAAAAAAAAAAAAGATTTATGTTCAGAATGCTCATAAAAACAAACAAATTTTGAAAAAAATAAAAAAAAAAATAAAAAAAAATCTTTTTTTTTTTTTTAAATGTACCAGTTTTTTGATAAACACACAGAGATATTAAAGTGTAATAATAATAAATTATAATTATATAATTAATAATGAGTACACCACCAAATATTAATAATGGTTTAAATAAAAGTTCAAATAATTTGAGTAGTTTCAATAACTCACCAAATAATAATAATATGAATCAACAATCATCAACACCAGTATCACCATTACATGAATTACCAAGATCATCTTCATTAACAAATTTAAGTGCACAATCAAGTACAACACCAAATACGCCATCATCATCATCACAACAACAACATACATTTGGTAGTACACCAACAACACCACAACAATCAAATATTAATATTGGTAGTAGTTCATTAAAAACATCTGCACAACAATTTGAATCATTTGGTACAACACAACAATCATATTCATCACAACCACCATCATATTTCCCAAATCCACAGTATTCAAATTCATCAAGTTTAACAGGTGATGAAACTACATTAAAAAGATTAATTGTATGTATTGAGGGAAAAAAGAATATTATTATTACTATTTATAATTCTAATGTCTAAAATTCCAATGATACAGAAAATAGGTAATTGGAATAACGTATTTAAAGTAGCAGAATTATGTATTGCAAATACAAATAATCCACATAGTATATTACAATATAAACTATGTAGAATTATAGCACATGTTAAAATGAGATCATATTCAAATGCAGATAGTGAAATTAAAGGAATTGGTGATATTAGAGATCTTGTAAATTGTTATGAATCCTACCCTCAATTATTTCCCTCAAAAAAAGGTACAATGGTTCCATTTTCAATGAGAATTATAAAAGCAGAATTGGCATGTCATTTAAATACTGAAAAGTTTCAATTAGATTCATTATATGGTTTATTATCAATTTGTAAAAAGTAATGTTAAAACATTTAAAGCTTGATAAATAATAATTATAATTTATTAACTTTTCAGTATGATTTAATAATTCAGGGAAATTCAAAGTTTAAATGAAAGTATTAAAACTGCAAATAATATAGATAATAATCGAAATGGTAGTAGTGGTGGTAATTCAATTAAAAAATCAACAAATACAATTGTAACAGAAGAATTATCAAAGAATCATAATATTTATTTATCACAATTAGAGAATACAACATCATCATTAATATCACCAAGAATTGAAAGTGATGGTAATAATGCAAATAGTGTAACAACACCATCAACACCATTACCAATATCAAGTTTAACAGTTGAAGATATATTTGAACAAGGTGGTACAACTACATTATTGGAATCATTAGCAACTTGGAAGAGTAGAGAAAGACGTATAACATTTTCAATTGTTACAACTATAATTCAAAAAAATAGAGATTTCCTATTGGCAATTAAAATACTTGAAGATCTAATATCAAAATATTCTGCTGATATCTATATTCTTTCTGCACTTGGTAGAATACATTTACAAATGGGTAATTTAAAAGGTGGTTTTAAAATATTTCAAATTGTTGATGATATAATTAAAAATAAAATTGATTCAACAACAACAACAACAACAAACAACAACAGTAATGGATTTTTAATATTATCATTAATGAATCATGGTTTCTATGCAATTTCAAATGATCAATATCCATTGGCAATTGAATATTTTGAAAAAGTAATTTCAATTGAACCAAATAATATAGCTGCTATCAACAATAAATGTATATCAATGCTATATACATGTGATCTAGGTGGTGCAATAACATCGTTAGAATCTGTTTTAGCAAATGAACGTGAAAAATCAATTGATGAAACATTAATATTTAATATTTGTTCATTATTTGAACTTGCAAGTGATAAATCAAATGATAAAAAGAAATCGATAATGGGTGATATTGCTAAACGAGCTCCTGACAATTTCGATTTTAAATCTTTTAAGATTTAATTGTATTATTATCATTATTATTAAACACACATACACACATATAAATACATAAATAAAAAAAATATATTTAAAACAAAAAAAAAAATCCATATATCATCGTTGTAACTCTTTCAAACCTAATTTTTTTACGAACGAAATTACCACGTATCCGCATAACAAATATATAACCATTTATTTTTTTTTTTTTTTTTTTTAAATTTTATAATTAAAATCGTTTCATTCATTAACTCATTCATTTTTAATTTAAAAATACACAAATATATTTTTTTTATATTTATACAAATTTCTATAAAATAGTTTTAGCAACACACACTCATATTCAAATAAAAAAAAGTTTTGTTATCATCATATTTAGTTTGTTGGCATTGTTCAACTTTTTATAAAAAAAAAAAAAAAAGTTTATATTGGCCTGCGCCAGGTTAATTTTTTGAAAATTTTTTAATTTATTTTATTTTTTTTTTATTTTTTCACACATACACACTACATAGACACACTATATAACTTATATATATTGGTAATATTAAAATACACTCATAATAATAATAATAATAATAATAATAATAATATAGTTTTTTAAATACGATAAATCATTATATTAATTAACATATATATTTTTATTATCAATAACAACAATAATTCTTCCCAATCAAAAATCAATCACAGTATCAATAACAACAAATAAACATAAATCATGTCATTTCCATATGAATATATATTTAAATACATTATCATTGGTGATATGGGTGTAGGTAAATCTTGTCTCCTTCATCAATTCACTGAAAATAAATGTAAGTTTAGTTTAACTAATCAAACAAATTAAACAAAAAAAAAAAAAAAAAATCACTCGCTCTCTTACTCTATCACTATCACTATATAGCTTTAATAAACCCGAGTATGTGTTGATATTAACATAACAATCATATTATAATAGTCGTTCCTGATTCACCACATACTATTGGTGTAGAATTTGGTACTCGTATCGTAGATTGTAATAATAAAAAGATAAAATTACAAATTTGGGATACAGCAGGTCAAGAAAGATTCAGAGCTGTCACTGTATGTACATTTATGATCATGATTGTCATTATTAATTAACAATAGCAATTGCATAACATATACTAATCTAACCATCTTACTTAATAATAATAATAATAATAAATCAAAATCAATCAAATCATATGAAATATAATAATATTAACAACACATTTGATGTTGATTATATTACAAATTTAAATCAAATCCATTTCAAATCAAATCCATTTCAAATCAAATCACAAATTTCAATATCAATATATATATCAAAAAAAAAAAAAACATAAATAGCGTTCATATTATAGAGGAGCAGCAGGTGCATTATTAGTATATGATATTACAAGAAGAATTACATATAATCATTTAACAACTTGGTTAACTGATGCAAGAAATCTTACTAATCCAAACACTGTTATTATGTTGATTGGTAATAAAAAAGATTTAGAAGGTCAAAGAGATGTTACCTATGAAGAAGCATCTGCTTTTGCAAAACAAAATGGTTTAATTTTTGTTGAATCTAGTGCTAAAACGTAGGTCATTTAAGAGAATATACAAAATATGTTTTACTTTACACTAACTCACATTTTGTACGATCACTAGTGGTGAAAATGTAGAAGAAGCATTCTTAAAAACTGCCAAATTAATTTTCCAAAGTGTACAAGAAGGTAATGTTGACTTAATTCCAGACGGTGGTATTACAAAGAGTAACACTGCTCCAATGACAGAAACATCCACCTCTTCAGACCAAGGAAAATGTTCATGTTAAATTAAATAATATAAAAATACAAAAAACTCTTTTTTTTTTTCTCTCTCAAAATAAAATAAATATAAACCTTTAAAAAAAAAAATAATCTAATCATTCACATATAACCACGCATGTAATTAATAATAACACCAATAACAATTATAATAATAATGATAATAATATTAACATAATACTTTCTTCAAATAAACTACAACATAATAATAATTTATATAATAAATACACTGATGATAATTTTTGTGTTTACGAAAGAAAGAAAGAAAAAAAAAAGTGTTGTGTGTAAGAACAAACACTTTAAATAATTTTTATTATTTTTGGTGAATGTGAAATACACATTACAATTTAACAAATGAATGATGAAATGACTTTAGTCACGGTGAGTTTCCATTTGTTAATATGCATGACCATACATTGTACTAATATGGAACTACCATGGAAAGAAGTAGATATTATTAATTATTAAATTGTAATTGTTGTTGTTGTTGTTGTTTTGTTGTTTGTTGTTATTTGATTATTTTAAAACTTTTTAAAGATAGATCAAACTCCAGATTTAAACTAAACTCGTTTCATCTTCGTATTTATAGCATGACTATACTTTGAAAATAGATTACGGAAGAATTTAATGTTGTTGTTGTTGTTTTTGTAGCAATATAAAATAATCTCCCAATAAGCTTTACTGCAATTTGTAAAGGTTGATTTAGAAAATGTACGTTTATAAAGAACTGGAATATACCTGTGAATGATGAACCCACGATTACAGATACATTCTTTTGATGGAATTAAAATTAGTGTGCTATTAAAATTTGAAAAAAAAAAAGTTAATATCTATAAAAACATACCAACCATAATGATAATCTAAAATTTAATACATACTAGATTATATACTAAGGATGAAAATGTCTTGCACAATTATTGTGATAGCGACTTTTCAAAAGCCAATTTGATTGAAATATTTGTTTGA
>JACAFY010011876.1:0-24987 GCA_015252635.1 Dictyostelium capitatum
TTTATTTTAATTTTTTTTTTTAATTTTTTTTTATTTTTTTTTTTTTTTTTTTTTTTTTTTTTTTTTATTTAAATTTTATTTTTTTTTTTTTTTTTTTTTTTTTTTTTGTTTCTCACTTTTTTTTGTTGTGTGTTTGTTATAACAAGAAAAGTTCATTATTTTATTATATTATTATTTAAAATATAAAATTACGATTTTTTTATAACATAAAAAATAAAAAATAATAATAATTATTCAGCACCACACATTATTTTTTTTTTTAAAATTAAAATTAAAATTAATTTTTAAAATTTTATTTTTGTATATATTCACCAATATATTAAAACCACACACTCTAAAACATAAACAGTCGCAAACACAAACACACAACAACACAGTCACATTATCGCTCAATTTTTCACACAGTAGCAAACACAATAATAATGGATACAGCAATTGCGAGTGATGGTGGTTACGAGATATCATGGATTTCAGAGAACTACTTAAAATTTATAATTAAAAAGAGTCCTGTAAAAACGCAAACAACAACCAATACAACCGAAACCACAACCAACACAAATAATACAACAACCAATAATAATAACAATAAAAAGTCACCACAACGTAAAAGAGAAAGATTACAATTAGATACTACTAGTGATAAGAACAATAGTAATAACAATGATGACAACACCACCACTGACCAATCAACTAATGATACCGAAAATAGTGAATTACCAATAAAGATGGATTTAACAACAAGTGAAACTGATAAAGTGGATAGTGATAGTAGTACTAAACTAATAACACCAGAATTAGTAAATAGTAATAAAAAGAAACAAAAAAAACAAAATAAACAACAAGTTGAATCTGAAGAAAAAATTGAAAACGATGAAGAAAACGAAGACAAAGGTGATTTGGAAATTAAATCAATGGATAAATTAATACTTAATCCACCTCAACCATCTCAAACTACAACTACTGCAACATCAAATGATACCACCACCACCACTACTAAAGAAGATGAAGATAAAAAACAAGAAAAACAAGAACAACAAGAAGAAGATTTACAATATAATGGAAATACAATACTTGGTACAAGAGATGAAAACCAAGATTCATTTTTTCACAAATTTATAAAACAAGATAATACGAGAATCATTGGTGTATTTGATGGTCATGGTGATGATGGTGTTGATGCATCTGTTACTACAAGAGATATTGTATCAGATTGTTTAGAAAAGGATATTTTAAGTAGTTGTGGTTCAAATGGAGGTAATGCCAATCATTTGGAATCATACATTGGTAATTCGTTCTCTGTTGCACATCAAAAGCTATTAGAAAAAGGAAAGATATCAGGTGATTGGGGTACAACTGCAACATTGGCAATAATCAATGGAAATAATATTAAAGTTGGGTGGGTTGGTGATTCAATGGCTGTATTATTTAAAAATAATGTAAATAATACCAACAACAACAACAACAACAACAACAACAACAACAACATTACAACTAGAAATGGTTCATCTTTGCAAGATTATATACCAATTCAATTATCAAATGATCATAAACCAGAAAACAGTTTGGAAAAAAAGAGAATTATTTCAACTGGTGGTCGTGTTGTTTTTAGATGTGCTTGTTGGAGAGTAATTCCAAATAAAAATGATTATACAAATGATGAAATTATGAAGCAAAGATTAGCACTCAATATGTCAAGAGCATTGGGTCACATTGTATTGAATAAATATGGTGTTTCTGCCGAACCAGATTTCCAACAACATGATAATCTTTCACCTGGTGATATAGTAATATTAGCATCTGATGGTCTTTGGAATGTTTTAGATTTTAAAACAATTGTAAAATTTATTAAAAAAACTTCATCAACAAAAGAATTGACAGATTTATTGGTGTGTATTAAATTATTTATGTATATATAATATGCAAATATTAACATAAATTATTTCTCTTTTCTTTTTCTATAGTTGTCAACAGTTGAAACTAAATGTACAAATTTCAAAATACCATGTGATAATGTTACAATATGTTGTTATAAACATTCTTAATTGCAAAAATAATAATAATAATAATTTTCAATATTTATATATTTTCAATATTTATATATTTTCAATATTTATATATTTTCAATATTTATATATTTTCAACAAATAATCAAAATCACACACCAATCGGTTTAATCTCAATCACATCACACACTCACTAGTATAACAAATCAATCAATGATATTTCCATCTTTGGGTTTTTCGATAATATTTTTTTTTTTTTTTTTTTTTTTTTTTTTTTTTTGAAAAAGTAATCACGATGGCGCTAATGTGTATTTGGCACCAACAACACTGCTTTATTAAAAATAAACTCTCCAATAATCAATGGGTCACTAAAAGATTTTTTTTATTTTTTCTTTTTTTTGATTTTGAGTTATAATAATCAAAATTAAGATTTTTATTTTTTTTTATTTTTTTTATTTTTTTTTTTTTAAAAATATACTTATTCATCAGATCATCATATAAACACAGTAACAACATTGTGTTACACCACAGCAGTGCATATATATCATATATTATTTACCACACCATCATCATTTTTATTTATTTACACCACACAAAAACTCACATCGATATAAAAAAAACAACACCACCACACACAACCGCAACAACTTGTATTTATAACTCTAACACCTTGTAATATAACACACACATCACCACCAACACAGAAAAATCGAAATAATAATATAGTACTATATTTTGCTATTATTGCCAACAACAAACACACACACTCACATAAAAGTACAGATAAACCACCTAAAAATAAATAAAATACTCTATAAATATAATAAATTTAAATACATCATTATAACCATCATCACCATAAATTAGTAAGCCATTATAATAAAAATAATAATAAAAAATCAACAACAGTAAAATACATTTGTAATAATATTAGTACATTAAATACCAACAAACATAAACATAGTTATATAAAAAGTAATAATAAAAATATCCAAAAAACTTTTTTTTTTTTTTCCACCTCTTGAAAAAAAACATAACAAAAGTCAAGTCAACCACACTCAAAACAGACAACATACATAATTTTCCATATAATAAATAATAATATAGATAGATACATATAGAATGTCAATGATTGACCATTTTGTATTTTCAGAAATTGTAGTTGGTGATCATACAACAATTCAAAATGAACATCATCACCATCATCACCATCATCATTACAGTAATCAAACAAGTAGAGATCATATATTATCATCAGTAACTGATAATGATGATGATCGTAAATTATTATTGGATGATAGTTGTTGTGATAGTGCTCATCAATTACATATGAATAATAATAGGTTTAATCCAAATAATAGTAATAATAATAACAACTGTATCAATAATAATAATAACAATGATCATGGTGAATGTAACAATAGTAGTAGTCCAAATAATAGTAATATCGATAACCCATCAATAACTATATCACCATCATCAACATCAACAAATAATCATGATAATATTTATCTTTCAAATGATTTATGCACAACCATCAACTCTCCTGATTTATCAACTAGTTCAAATAGTACTATCAATGATAATACCAACTGTAATAATAATAGTAATATAGAAAAACAAACAACCCTTAATGTAAATAATAACAATAGTAATGTATCATCAACAACATCTTCGTCAAATACATCACCAACATCATCAGTAACAACACCTTTAATTTTAACATCTCAATTACAACAAACAAATAATACCAATACCAATAATGATCTAAGTGAATTTAGTTTAATTTCACCATTTAATGCATTCACAAATAATAGTTCAATTAGTGGTACAATAACACCAATTTTAAATAGTTCAAATAATAACACCACCACTACCACATCAATAAATCAATGTAATATATTCAATTCAACAACAATATCAATGGTACCAACAATATATAGACTTAGAGTAATTTCCGATAATTTAGAGTTTATAATATTCACACCAAATCACATAACAGTTAGAGATTTAAAGATTAGAATATTCAATGAATTTAATGGACTTTTCAAAAACAATATCACATTAAATAATCCATTATATTCACATAATTTCGAACGTTGTAAACTTCAAGATAGATACAGTAATGATTTATCTGAACCTCGTAATGTTTGTGACCTTTTAAACGATATGGATCCAATTCATATCGTAATCCCAAAATTCCCAATTTCAAATGTGTATAATAATAATAATAATAATAATAATAGCAACAACTGTAACAATAGTAATAGTAATATAAAAATAGAACAACAACAACAACAACAACAACAACAACAACAACAACAAACAACCACTAAAATAGAACAACAACCAAAAATAGAACAACAAATTGAAATTCAAATTTCAGATAACTTTTTAACAAATGATGATGATAATAATTTTAAATTAGATAGTATGTTGGTTGACACAAATAATCATTTAAATTTAGAATTAAATTCAAATATAGATTTAAATGAAAACTTTGATGAATTATCAAATCACCATCATAATCTTCATTTCACAACTGAAATTGAATGTGATAGATTAAAAAAGAGTATGTCAAAAAAAAAAAGGTTATTAGTACATAAACACACTTTACAATATATATTTACTAATATGGCTTCAATTTTGGTATACAGAAATTAAAACAGAAAATGAATCAGAATCATCAGTAGTTAGTTCACCAATTGGTTCATCATCATCAACAAATACATCACCACAACAAATACTTCATCCAATTTTTACCGATTCTCCATCAACTCATTTATCACAACACCAACAACAACAACAATCAAATTTAATTCCAACAATATCTAGTTTACCAATTCAAATTAAACCTGCATCACATTATAATTTACAACAACTTCAAGGTTTACATAATTTAACACCACTTTCAAATTCACAGCAAATACCAATTCAACAACAACAATCAACACAAACTACAGCTGCACCAACTACAACCACAACAACAGCTACTAAATCTAAATCCAAGAAATCATTATCATTATCAACATCAACATCATCAACATTATCATCATCAACAGGATCAACAAGTGGAATGGTTACACCACCTGCAAATAGATGTACACCATATTGTACAATTTCAAATGAAAAGAATCAAGAATGTCCAATTTGTTTTCAAATTAGACCATACGCTATCATTCATACAGATGGTTCAGAATCAAATATTTGTACAAAATGGTGCATTAGTGGTAAAGCTAGAAAACAAAAATCAATTAATCTTGAATTTTGTTCCATTTGTTTATCACGTTCTAGAACTTTAAAATATCACCCTCACAATCATCAATGTCAAGAATGTCAAAGACCTTGGATGATGTTGTCAAATGGTATACTTTGCAAAAGATGTTTTAAAATAAATGGAAAAGAACAAGCAAAATAAAATAGAATAAAAAATAATAAATAATAATACTAGGTAGTAATAATAATATAATATATACATCATCATCCATCAACAAAATGAAAAAAAAGAAAATAAAAATAAAGGTAAAAGGAAAAAACAATAATCTATAACAATAACAAAACAACAACAAACCTAACCAAATAAAATGCTATTTGTAAAAACAATTTATGTGTTTGTGAAACTATTTATCCCAATGGTTACTTTAATTTTAAAAAAATAATGTTGAAATAATTTTGAAAACAACAAAGGAAATAATATTATTTGAATATTCAGTTGAACACCAAATGTTGTTCAATCTGGTGAATTCTTAATTTCGATATTAAGTAAATTGAATATCTCAAATAATATTTTAAACAACAGTAGTAATAATATAAAATAAAAGTAATAATTTAAAAAAAAGGTGATTCTTTCTAACCACCATTTTAATCAAAAATAAATTTTAGATATATGTTATAAATATATTTTTAAATTTATGTTTTTATTGTTTCAAATTCATTTATTTGAATAGAAATATAATATTATATATAAGTTTATTCTGTAATTCAAAAGTTTTCATTAATTTGTTGAAGATATTATGAATTAAAAATAAAAAGTTTGTAAATAATAAAAAATTATATTACTTTATTTTATTTATTTACATACTTTTTAAAACGAGTTTTTAAATGATCAGGTACAAACGAAAATTTTACTTTTTCAGCTTTAATGAATTTAATGAATGTTTCGAATAAATCTGGACGATATGATTCTGAAAGTGAAGAAAAACCTTCTGTGAGAACAATTTCTGAAATTGTAAATTGACATTGATACTGATAATTACCAAGTTGATTAATTGCTTCTTTTGATTCATTGTCATGTTCTAAATTAAATTGATCTTTTGCTAATAATGCTTCAATCATACCTAAATAGTATTTAAATAAATCTGGTCTATTAATTTCCAAACAAAAACTTAATATTGAGTTGAATGATTGATTATGATAATCTAATTGAATCACAGCTCTTGGATGTGCTCTACCTTTATTATCCATTACAGATTCTCTATTTCTAGCTTTGATCATATCTTTATTCTCCAATTGTAATAAACAATAAACCAAGTGTTTATAAATTTCTGTAAATGGTGCTAATGACATATATTCAATTGTGAATTCTTCTGGTTTGATAAAATACTTCAATTGATACGATTTGCTTATTAAATTACCATATTTATCAAAATCATTTTGATCATTATAGGAAGTTTCATTCAAAAAACGAAAAAATCCACCACCATCAATTGAATTATTAAATGGGAATTGTCTAATTAATTTCTCTAATAAATTTGAACGTTTGAAGATGTAATGAAGGGATTGGTAAAATGATCTATAAATTGATACACTGTTACTTGTAATTAATCGATGTGTTGATAAAATTGTTTCAAATGAAGCATTTTTACTTGATATTAAAACATAGAATAAAATATTAATTATTTCTTCAATGTATTTGAAATTTTAATATTGTAATTATTAATATCACCACTAATAAAACCACTGGTTTTATAATATGCTACCCATATTTTAATGCAATTAAGTAATTGGTCAATTGAAATCGGATATAAATTAATTGATGAAAATTCGATTTCATTGTCTGAAATGAATTTACAATACTTTGAAATGAATAACTGTTGGTTCTTGGAAATTGGATTATAGTTATCCAAAATTGATGAAAGTAAGATTGAATCAAATTCACCAATTCCAAAAGTTGAATCAAATAATAAATTAAATGTGGTTTCTTCAAATCTATTTAATTTGTTATTTAAATCATCTGAACCTGTTTCATTAACCATGATTCTACCAATACCACCATAATTTGAAGTCACATTTTGATTCTTGAAAATACTTTTTATTATAAATGGATATTGATGAACAATTCTTTTTTCATTATGTTGTTGTGTAATGAATCTTGCCAACTCTCTAATACTTTCAATTGGTTGATCTGATAAAGCATAATCATTATTATTTTGAATGAATAAACCAAGATCAATTGAATCTATATTTTTTATATTTGGTAAAACTGAATTTAATATATTGATATCACATGTTGTTACACCAATTGAAAATAAATGATCGTAATGATTATTGGTTGATGTATTATTTTTGAAACACTGGCTAATTATTTGGGTTTCATGAAAAATAACATTACTGAAACCTGATTTAAATTGATTAAACAATTCGATAGAACCAAATGTAAATTGGAATGTATTTATATCTGGATTGCTTTCTGAAAAGAATTTTATGTTTAAAATTTCATAACCTTCTATTGAATAATTAGCCAACCAATTGATTGAATCTGGATCATTAATGTTAATTTTAATTAATGTTGATTTTGATTTTAATGATGGTGGTCTATACATTTCAATATTTAGTAAATATTTAATTACTTCATCATATACTGGTGGAAATACTTTAAATGCTAATCTTTCAATTAATTGATTATATTTGACATCAATATCATCACCACTCTTAATTTCATTATAAATGTATTTTAATAATGTGCCTTTGAGCCAACGGTTTCGAAATATATGTTGCGAAAAGTAAATTTGAATTAATTCTGAGAATTTGATAATATTACTATTAATATATTCTTGGTCAATATCACTACTTTGTTTTTGTGACATTAAACGTTGTAAATTATTCAATCCATATGATTCTATAATCCTTGATGATTGTGGTAATGGTTCATTTGGTTCATTTGATACAAATTCAATTGGAAATGAATGGTGATTGAAGTTTCCAAACATGTGGGATATGGAAATATTTATTAATTCTTTGCAATGGTTATCACTATCCAAATGGCATTGAATATCATATAAAAACAATTAGAATGGATTTTGATTGGAATTGTTCTTTTTCTTTTTCTTTTTCTTTTTCTTCTTTGATATACTATTATTTGCATTTTGAAAACCAATTTTAAACAATGGATCGTTATAATTACCTAAATAAATTTTATATATTTCTTCTGGGTAACCACCAACCATTGGTTCATTTAACAATACTTTGTAAATAGATTTGATGATTTCTTGTTTACTATTACTACTTTCAATATTATTGAAATCTTCTTTAATTAAATTTACTGCAGTTTTAATTGAACCTGGTACATTGGTGAATTTGTAGTCCAATAAATACTCTTGACACTGAACGTTACTGATCTTTAAAAAAAATATAAAATCAACTTCTTCCTTTAACTGTGAAACCGATTCGATTGATGGCTGTGATGGTGATGATATTCCAATACCAGTATAATGACTTGGTGTTGTTGTTATTACTATTTTTTTATTTGATGGTTCACTAATACCACTATTATCACTACCACCATTACCACCATTACCACTATTACCGCTACTATTATTATCATCAGTACCAATATCATTGTTATCATTTCCATCATTTTCAATTGGTCTTTTATTATTAATATTGATATTTGTTGTTTTGTTTTTAAATTGTTGTTCCAATATATTCCTTGAAACTGTATATGATTTGCAAAGTAAAGATAATTCTAAGATATTAAACTTGTTCATATCAACTTTTTTATAATCAATTAAAAGTTTAACCAATTCCAATGCTTCATCTAAATATAATTCATTGCTATTATTGTTGTGGATATTGTTGTATGTGGTTGTATTATCTGTTGTTGTTATTGTTATTGTTGTTGTTGTTGTTTGTGATGTAGATGTAGTTGTTGTTTTTTTGCTCTACTTACTAAATCAAATAATACTATTGATTCTTGTTCAATAGTTAAAGTGTCTGTTTCTTCTACACCACTTGCATTAGTACTATTATTTACATTATCACCTGTACTATTATCATTATTGTATTATTATTACTTTCATTAATAGTGCATCTGAAATTTCAAACTGTTGAAAGATTTTCTTTTTTATGAAAATATTTCTATTTCTTTACTACATTATTATTATTGATTGTAATTGTTACATTCATATTGTAATAAATTTTATGTGGTGAAAGTAAATGGTGAATTTTTAAATAGTATTGAAAATAAAAAAAAATAAAAAAAAAAAAAAGTAAAAATTTAATATTTTTAGTATTAAAAATTAAAAAAAAAATAAAAAAATAGTAAAAATTAATTTTTTACACAGAATTTATTTTTTACATAAAAATAACCCAACAATAATTTATTAACATGTTTATCCAGTTGATAATATAGAACTATATTAATATACATAATTTATGTGTAATATACTGTCTCTACTAAATTATCATATGACCACTCACACACAACATAAAAAAAATTTGTATGTAACTGAATTATACATTAATGTTTTACAAAAATCACTATTGTCTAGTTTTCGTCATATAAAATAATAGACATTTTTAACACATTATTTGATATTATATTATTCAATATTAATTATAGTATTAAATATTATATTGATTTTACAATTTATAAATGTTAAATTACTATAGTATTATATTTAAACAAATGAATTTTGATAATTAAATAAACAATGATCAAATGAAACATTTGAATTTGAATTGGAATATTACATGTGTCATTTTGTATCACATGTTATACCATATATATATCTCAAGATAAAATTAATAATATAATAAAAGTAATGCAAAAATGAATAAACGAATAATTTAAAATTAATAAATAAAAAAATTAAATAATAAACAAAAAAAAGAATAGGAGGTAAGGGTCAGTGATAAGAGTCAGAGCCTGGCCTGGTCAAGGTTTACTTAGTGAGTTCTTCTCACCCTCTATTCAACCTTCTATGGATACACTCTTAACCTAACACATACCTCGATATTCATTTAATATGGTAACGTACAAGGATTGAACGGAGACCACATTTCATTTTCTTCGTGGTAGACCAAGGCTTATATCTTTTTTAAAAAAAAAAAAAGTTTTAAATTGATTTATTTAAGTTTGATTTGGTTTTTCGATTATATTATCGGGTATATCAGTTGATAATAAATTTAAATCATATGACGAAGGTAATTGTAATAATTTAATTGAATTTGGTAATTGTGATAATGATAATGGTTGATGAAATGAATATCCAAATTTAATTGTAGTTAGTGAATCTGGAAATGTACCAATTTCAATTGGATTATTATATGATCTACCTAAATTTAAATATTTTAATGATCCATTATTTGGTAATGATATAAATGGTAATAATGGGGAATTGAAATCAAATCCAAATGTAATTTCTTCTAAATTTGATGGTAATTGATATTGAGAATCAATAGATTTATTATAATTTGATCCAAATATTAATTTCTTTAAAGATAATGGTAATGAATTATTGTTAATAATATTATTCCATTCCATTCCAAATTCTAAATATTCAATTGAATTGGGTAATACATTACATTCAATTATTTTATTAAATGATTCTCCAAATATTAAAGTACGTAAATTACAATTTGATATACCATCCTCAATAGTACTATCAAATAAATCACCAGTTTCCAATTTTACATTAAATGATCTACCAAATTTTAAATATTCAATAGAGTGGGGAATTGATTTATTTAACTTTTTTGAAAAACTTTTACCCATTATCAAATATTTAATTGAATCAGGTAGTAAACCTTTAACTAAAATTTGATTAAATGAATCACCAAGGTCACAATATGTAATTGAATTAGGTAATACATTTGGATTTAAAACCCTACTATATGAACCAAATATTAATGTTTTAACTGATGATGGTATTGAAAATTCTTTTATTTCAGCAGTTAATGATTTAAATTCTAAATATGTTACTGAAGATGGTATTACACCTTGATTTAATGAACAATTTTCATAATATACATTATTTGATATTATATTATCCAATGTTAATTTAGTTACACCATATGGTATTATACCTTCTTCAGTAATACAACTTGTAATTTCCCATGGATTTAATTTACCAATAGATAATTCTTTTAAAGTTTTAGGTAAAAATCCTTGACATATTTTATTTCCACTAAATGGTAAATGTAATATTTTAACTCCTTCAGGTATTGCACAAAGTGATATATTATCTTTCCCAATATAACCTTTATGAAAATAAACTTGTTCAACTGTACCAGGTATAAAACCATCAATTAATTCTTTTTTAAAAGATGGTAAAAACATTAACACTTTGATATTCTTTGATATTATACCAATTTTAATTGGGATATTATTATTTAATTTCAATGATGTTATTGAATTTGGTAATTTTGATAATATATTTTCATCCAATTCACAATCATTACCAAATGATATAGTGTTAATATAATATGGTATTTTATTTGATGTAATGTAATGATTATCATTAATCTCCAATATTGTACAATACTCTTTATATTTATAACTCATTAAACCACTATATGAAAATATTGTATTCCTATGAATATTGAATAAATAAATATGATGAAATATTTCTTTACGTATATAAATATTTCTCATCACTTTGAAAAATAATATCTCCCATTCTTTTAATGTATATTTTTTACCACCATCACTTGAAATAATAGTAGTAGTAGTAGAAGTAGTAGTAGTAACATTGGTTGTTTTTGTTATAGTTTTAGTTTTTATATTATTTAATAATGAATAAAAGAAAGATATCATTGTTATTGTTGTGTGTATGTCACATTAATCAATCACACCAGTTAAAATTTCATTTGAAAATTTTCAAAAAAAGATAGCTGCCAGCTGGTCAAAAAAAAAAATCCGATTTCTTTAAAAAAAAAAAAAAAATTTATTTTTAATTAATTCCTATCAATCACACACACACAAAACAAATAATATCTAAATAATTATTTTAGCGCTAAATAATAATAAAGATATTAAAATAACCACGTATATATAAAATAAATACATTGTAATAATAATAAATTTATAAATTTTCATACCCCTGTTTCGCAAATAAATATCTTTTAATTTAATTGTATGTAAATTAAATACTGGTAGTAACACCAGTGCACTCCCCCACATATAAACAGATATTGTTATAATATTTGAATATTCAAAGTTATCAAATTTCACACACATAACATATATATACATAGTAATAATAGTAATGTTAAAACAACACCACCACACCACATAGATACACACACACACATATATTTATTTACAACAATATTGTTGATATAAAAAAAATCGTTGAATTTTTTTGAATTTTTTTGAATTTTTTTTTTTATTTTTTAAAATTTAAAATTTAAATTACACAAACACACACAAGCAAACTTTTCTCTCTCTCAAATTACATAATACTGTTTTTTTTTATATTATTGTTTTTTACGTATTCTATTTAATAAATATTTTTGATATTAATTTTATTTTAATATCAACAACAAATTACAGTATTAATCAATCGCAAAAAAAAAAGTAATCGCAAAAAGAGATCATCATACACACATATATATACATAAAAAATGTCATCGTAAGTAATTAAAAGATAGTAGAAGAAAATCTATACTCTTGTATACACTACTCAGTATAATTAACATATTTTTACTTGTTAAATAAATTACCAGACCAAATCAAAATAATAACGGACAACCTAATAAAACACAAGCAATTCTACAAGAAGTAGATAAAGTAAAAGATGTTATGCATAATAATATTGGTCTCATGTTAAATAACCATGATAAAGCTTCAAATTTACAAGATAAAACTGCATCAATGAGTAATAATGCTCGTCTCTTTAAAAAACAAACTGTCACAATTAGAAGACAAATGTGGTGTAGAAATATGAAATTACAAATTATTATTGTTTTAGTTGTTATCTTGGTTTTAGCAATCATTTTAATTCCAATCATTTTGAAATTTGTTTAAATAGTAATTTATAAATTGAAACAATAAAAAAAAAAAATAATTAATATATATTTAACATACGGTGATAATAATACAATTGATACAACAATACATACTACACACATACACATACAACTTTTCTTTGTTTTCAATTACTAATTTAATAATAATAACTTCTCAAACTCAAACCCAACAACAAACCAATAAAATAATAGTTTTTTTTTTTATTTTTTTTTATTTTTTAAATCATGGTTTTACAAGATATTGTTTGATTTATTTTAAAATAAATATATGGTGTTTATTTATATATGTGTTGTTTTTTTTCCCATCAAAGAAATGAATTTAGTGTTCTATTATTATAATTTTAAATATAAATATAATAATGAAATTGTTTATTTCTGTGTGTGCGTGTTTGTTATATGTGTTTTTGTCCTTTATAAATGAAATTGAGTTAATAATATCTTGTATGTATTACTATAACACAATCATTGACTTAATAGGGAGGAATTTTTATGTGGTGTGAAGGAAACGTTAGTCTTAATTGTTATGTGTGTGTGTGTGTGTTTTTTTTATTATTTTTTTTTTTTAAAATTTTGTGTGGTTTAATTTTTTTTTTTTTTTTTTTTATTATTATTTCTTTTTTTAAATATAGGAAATCAAATAAACACACATTTATAAAATACAATAGTGGTTTTCAACAGTAGTAATAGTATAAATAAAAACATACCTTCTATAATAATCAGATATATACAATCATATAAATATATAGCTCTTTTTTTTTTTTTATTTTTATTATTGTTATTGTGTTCACAAATAATTTTACATACAAATAGCAATTAATAAATAGTTTATAGAAAATTTTAAAAAAAAAAACCAACAAAATATTTAAAAAAGGAAAAAAATCAGTTATCTTCACATAAAATATAAATATACACACATACATAAAGAGTTATTTGAATTGGTATGTATCTATAGAACATCATATTTTTATTATTTACACATTTTATACATTTTCGATTTAAAATCTATCTATAAATCTAAATATCTTTTTGAACATGTTATATATAATACAATACACACATGTATAAAAAATATAACTATGTGTTTATTTTTGAGTTCCAAAAAATTAGTGTCATTTTTACAACTTTTAATCGTCGACAATCATCAAATCACACACATACGACCATATGATCATTAAGCCGCTAAAAAAATATTTTTTAATTTATTTTTATATTTTTTTTTTTTTTTAGTTTTCAAGAATTTTGTGTGGCCATATTTTTTTATTATTTTTTTTTTAATTTATTTTTTTCTCTCATTGATTGTTTTTTTTTTTTTGTTTGTTTATTATGTGTTCTATATAATTGTTTATGTTTATTTGAAAATAGTTTTTTAGTTTTTTTTTTTATTTGTTTTTGTTTTTGTATAAATATATTCCTTTATTATTATTTTGTATAAATTATTATCACTATTATTATTATTTCCAATTTCATCTCCAATATATATTGTATATTAATTAATATAAAATTACCAAAAACAAAAACAACAATAACAGTTTTATAAGAGAAATCAAATCAAATAAATATATATATATTAGGAGTATTTATAATTTATTATACAAATAGGTTTTTTCTATTTTTTTCACAAAAAAAAAAAAAAATTAATAGCCATGTCATCTCTTGATGTTTTATATGTAAGTTGGTGATATCATACTTAAATTAAATTAATTTTTTTTCAAAATTTCATAAAAATTAATTTTTTTTCAATTTTTTTTTTTTTTTTAGGATTCAATTGAATCAACTGAACATATTTATATTAAACAACAATCACAATCACAATCACAACATCAACAACAATCACAAGATGTAGAATCAGATTTACCAAAAAAGAAAAAACTTAGACAATGTGATTTATCATCACAATATACAGTACCATCATTAAATGATGAAACAGGTGATGATTGTGAAATTAAAAATACTATCAGTATAAATAGTAATAGTAATAGCAAATCAACAACATTATTGTTAAAACAAGGATTATCTACTTTATCAACAACATCATCTTCATATTCACCATCAGTATCACCAAATTCATCAGCATCCTCCTCACCATCAAAACACCATGAAATAAATCATCAATTAAATAGTTTTTCAGTACCATCATCAGACACATACTATATACCATGCAATGTCTTATCTGGTGATTCAATTATTCCAAATTTAAATAGTAGTGATAACAGTAGTAATGGTAGTAGTATTAGCAGCAGCAATAGCGGTAATAATCATCTTGATGGTAGAGCAAAGGTAGATGATAATGAAGAAGAAGTATTATTATGTAATTCAAAAGATGATGGTGATACAATGATTTCATTTTTAAGTGAACAACAATCGGAAATAGTTTCAACCAGTAGTATATGTATAGATAATTTTTGTAATATTAATAACAACAACCAACAACAACAACAACAACAATCAAATGACAACTCTTCTAATTTAGAAGATTCAAAACAACAACAACAACAACAAATACAAGATAATAAAATTAGTAATCAACCATCATTCTTTCATAATTTACAACAACAACAACATCAAACAACTACAACAACTACATCAATTATAATTAAACAAGATAACAGTGATGAAGAATTGGAGGAAGATGAAAGTTGTGATGATGAAGAAGATGATGACGATGAAGAAGAAGAAGAAGATGAAGAAATTGCAAACGGAGAAGAATTTAATCCATTTTTATTTATTAAACAATTGGCCAATGCAACATCAATACCACCACCAATTGCATTGCCACCAAAAGAACATTCATCACCAAAAATATCATTAGTATTGGATTTAGATGAAACATTGGTACATTGTAGCACTGAACCATTGGAGCAACCTCATCTCATATTTCCAGTATTCTTCAATAATACAGAATATCAAGTTTTTGCTAAAAAGAGACCATTCTTCGAAGAATTTCTTCAACTTGTTTCAGAACAATTTGAAGTCATCATATTTACAGCATCTCAAGAAGTATATGCAAATAAATTATTAAATATAATTGATCCATATAAAAAGATAAAGTAAGTTTTCGAAAATCTATATTACAAAACATATAATATGTGATATTAATAAAAATGTTCGAAACTTCCAGATATAGATTATATCGTGATTCATGTGTATATGTTGATGGTAATTATTTAAAAGATTTATCAGTTTTGGGTAGAGATTTAAAACACACAGTGATCATTGACAATTCACCACAGTCATTTGGATTTCAAGTTGATAATGGAATTCCAATTGAATCTTGGTTTGAAGATGAAAATGACAAAGAATTACTTCAATTAGTACCATTTTTAGAATCATTAACAAATGTAGACGACGTTAGACCTTATATTAGAGAGAAATTCAAGTTATTTTTAAAGATTGATCAAGCATAAAAACAAAAAAAAAAAAGAAACAAAAAAAAAAGAATGGTAGTATTGGTATCGGAATCAACTTTTTAAAATTTTTTTTCTCAAAGTGCAAAAAAAAAAAAAAAATATTTATATTAAAAAAAAAAAAATAAAAAATAAAAAAATAAAAAAAAAAAAAAAAAAAAAAAAAAATATGTAATTTAAGTTTTTTTTTTATAATTTAATGTGTTGTATGGTGTGATACATAGTAGTATTGCTTGCAACCCTACTCATGCAAGAAATTATAAAAGAACAAAAAATCATTGCCGCAAATATTACAATTGTTCACCTAAAATTATTTTTTTTGATATTTATTTATAGTCTGTGGTTTTTTTAAAAGCGAGTGTCTGACACAATTATATGATGTTTTTTGTTTTTTTTTAAAAATTTTCACTGATATTTTTTGCACTTTACTTTAGAGTTTCATTATTAAAATTATAAACTTATTGATGGCGGTATATACAGAGACCTGACATTGATGATATTATTTAATTAATTTTATAGTGTGGTGCTCCGATTTTATAATTGATAATATTTAGGTTCACTGAAGCATTTTGATGTTTTTAATGTAATAGTTAGATTATTATTATATTATTTTAGTATTATCAATTATTATTATTAAATTACAATATAGGAAAGGGGGTAAAGACCAATACTGAAAGTATTGAAAGTATGAGGTTTATTAAAACCATATTTAATATTGGATTTTTTATTAATAATTAAATTATTAAAAAAAAGACGAAAGATTTTTATTTCACTTTTTTTATTCAATATCACCATCAAAATATCAATCAGACAAATCAAATCAATTAAAAGTGTGGCGTTATATATATGTTTTATTGCATAACTTACATTCAAACAACTAGTTGTTTTAACAAAAATTTGTATAGTTACATGTTATAAATATAGGTTCAAACTATAAAAAATATTAAAATATACACATAACTATTACCGTTTAGTGGTATGATATTTTTTCATTTAATTATAGTAACTGGTTAGATGGTAATCTTGATTTGCATTTTAGAAAAGTACTAGATATTTTTTATTTTTTTTATTTTTTTTTCGGCTTGTGCACAAAGTATGAATAATGAAAGTTTAATGTTTCTTTTTATTTGTTGTATATTATTATAATTAATAAATGATCATGTCAAGAAATGTGACACGTTGTTTTGATTTATCTTGTGTTTGCCAAAAAAAAAAAGTTTCACAACAATGAAAAGTAATAATTAAATTATTGTAAATTAAATGAACACCATTATTATCAAATCTAAAAATCCATCAAATTGAAAATCTTTTTATTTTCATTTTTTAAATTTTTACAATAAAACATTCCATTTTTAAAAAAAAGATTGATCGTTTTCTAAAAGTTGTGTGTCTTTTGATCTGTTGTACCAAATTTATTTACCCGAAATTAAATTAATTAAATTTTGTTTGGAAATATCTTACCCACAACATTCTGTGCTTAAACTAACAAAAAATTTACAAAGATAATTAATAATTAATAATTAATAATTAATAATTAAAAAATAGTATTTGTTTATTAATGGTAGTTCATCATTTTTTAATTGATTTTTGATTAAATGTAAAAAAATAAAACAAAATATAACAAATTTTTTGAATTTTTTCAATTTTTTTTTTCATTTTTTTTTAAAATTTTTCATAAATAATTTATCACATGAACATGTAAATATATATTATATGTATATATACAAATAAAAATGGAATCATTAAATCAAACAATAGTAATAAATGATTTAACAACAACAATGTTGACAACAATTGGAGAATTCATATCTAAATCATCATCTGTTATATCAACCATATCAGTTTTTGTATTATCATTTGTGTTATTTTTTATGTTTGGTTGGTTTTACTTCTTAAAGATACTATTTAGAGATTATGAAGTTAAAAAAGTATTTGTTCAACTATCATTCTCTATTACATTTGCATTATCTTTAACACTATTTGAACTTATATTCTTTGAAATCATGGATTTTATGGACAGAGAGTATGTATAGATTAATGGTTAGTTACAAATGCATATGATATCATGTAAATATAATAATACTAACTACTGGGTTTGCAATTGCAGATGGAGATATAGATTTTGGGAATTTGATTTAACGTTAATGTCTATAAATCTAATTTTAGTGTTACCTTATTACCAATTTTATTTATTGGTTTTAGCTTATGGATTTAGCAGGAGAAAAACAATGTTTTTCAGTTTAGTATTATTGATATTGTATTTGATATTGTTTTGGAAGATTGGTGATCCATTTCCAATTCTTAAAGAGTATCGTGGTTTAGTTTCATTAGAAATGGGTATTGGTAGAATTGGTATCATTGGTTGTACAGTAATGTCATTACTATCTGGTTATGGTGCAGTAAACGTACCTTATACATACATTTCTTACTTTTTAAAACCGGTTAAAGAAAAAACTGTCAAACGATTGGAGAAACAGTTTCATCATGCATTGGATAAGATTTTCAATAAAAAGAAAAGGTTACTATTGTTAAAACGCGAACTATCAAGACAACGTTCATCTACAGATTATTATAATTACGATAGTATCAATGGTGGTAGTAACAACTATTCAGGTGGAGGATCAACAATTAAAAGAAATAATAGTAATGGTTCAATGTTTTCATATTTTTATAATTGGGCAAACAGTAGATTTAATCAACCTATCGATGATATCAATCAATTGGAAAGGGAAATTAAAGAATTGGAAGATTTAAATAGGGATTTATTTTCACAGATACATGAATTGAAATTGGAAAAGTTGCGTATTGAATTTTCAACAACTTGGCGTGGTAGATTTTATAATTGGCTTGGTTACTTTTTCTCAATTTATTGCATTTACAAAGTTATAATGAGTGCAATGAATATCGTGTTTGATAGACGTGGTGGTATGGATCCGGTTAGTAGAGGTTTGGATATTGCATTACGTTATTTCCACATTCAAGTGGATGTTCCATTTTGGTCACAACATTCATCGTTTTTATTGGTTGGTTTAATGACTGCTTCATCTATACGTGGTTTCTTAAATCAAATTCTTAAAGTGTTTCACGAGTATTCAAGTAGTCTCTCTTCAAATAATATAGTTTTAATGTTGGCACAGGTAATGGGTATGTATTTCATATCATCAGTACTCATGATGAGAACGTCAATGCCCGAAATCTACACAAGATTCATTGTAACACAAATACTTGGTGATATAGAATTTAGTTTTTATCATCGTTGGTTTGATTTTATATTTATACCTAGTTCAATTTTTACAACATTATTCTTATTTATCATTTCAAAATCTAGAAATTTTAATTTTTATGATGAATAGTTAAATATTCACAGGGTTTTAAAATAAAAAATAAAAGATTGTATAATATTGTTTAAACAAACCAGAACATGAAGGAGTATTTTTTATTTTATTATTTTAATTATAAATGTACCTAAACAACAATTGAAAATGTAGATAAAAATTGATCAATTTTAATATATTATTGTGATTGAGGATAAAATTTATAAATTTCATTTTTATTTGATGTTTGATTTTGTTGGAGTGGTTGATATTGTTGTTGTTGTGGATATAATTGATATGATTGGTATGATTGGTATGATTGGTATGATGGGTATGATTGGTATGATTGGTATGGATGGTATGGTTGGTGTGTAATTGGATGTGGTAGATATTGTTGTTGTTGTGGATATAATTGATATGGTTGATTTGAATTGGATTTTTTAAATTTTAAAAGCTTGTCAAAGTGAAAATGACAGTAATAAAAACCATTATATATAAATACAAGTTCAAATAATTTTGTATTTGTTATTTTAAATGGATCACATTCATATGAATTATGATTAATCTCTGGTTCTAAAGGTAAAACATAATCGCTCACGTCTTAATAATCTTGTTACACTATTAAAACTTCTACTAATAGAATAGCAGTTTTTAACTCTACATTCACCAATTATAACTTTGTTTAATTGATTGTTATCTTGAAATTGTTCATTTGATGGTAATGAAGTTGATATAGTTGAGTGACATAAATACATTCTTTTTCATATTTTTCTTTTGCTTCTTTTTTTAATAATAAATTTGTATTGTTTTTCATATAAATCTTGATTATATTTTAATTTATCATCATTTTTTTGTTGTAAACGTTCTCTTTCAGCTATTCTTGCATCTTTTTTTAACTTTAATTTACTATCAGATTCTTTTTTCAATATAGCAAGTTGATAGTGTAAATTGTTTACAACTTCTTCTTCAAATGCATTGTATTGTACTGTTAATTGATAATTAAATTCTTTAAAATTTTTTTCTTCACCCAATAACAAATTGTTTATAGCATTTTGTTTTAATTGTTCTTGAAGATTATTTAAATTTTCAGATGCATCTTTTTCCAATTGATCTTGTTTAGCTTTTAATTTGATTGCATATTTAATTGATAATGCTTCCTTTTCTACTTTTAATCTATCCAAAACTTTTTTTGATAATAAATCAATTTCAAAACCCAATTGATCTGTTGTTGATTTTGTAAATTTATCATTTTCAAATTTTAATTTATTGTTAAATTCTGTTGATAATCTTTCTAAATCTAATTTAATATTGATCTCTTGTATAGCCAAATCTTGTTTTTTCTTTAACTTCAAAAATGATTTTTTTTCTAAATGGTCATCATCTGTTTTACCTGTTTTACTAACATCTTTTACTGCTCTATTTTCTGTCATTGTTATTTATCTGAACAGAATGCTAATTAGTAAATTTAATAATATAAAATTTAATATTTTTTTTTGTGTAACAATGAAAATATAGTAGTGATATTTACTTATACACGATTTATTATTATGTATTTATTATGTGTAGATGTGAAATCAATAAATAAAAAAAAAAAAAAAGAAAAAAAAAAAAAAGATTTTTTTTTTAATTTTAAATTTTTAAACACTTGTTATTTTCACGAAAAGTAATTTTTAATATGAAGAATACACAATATAATAGTTCATTTAAAAAGATTTATTTTTATTTGATTTATTTTTAAAAATACATGGAGAAAAAAAAAAAAAGATTTGATTTTGTTTGGTTTTTGATTGAAAATGTATTTAAACAATATAAAAATGAATTATTGAGCACAGATTTTAATTACTACCATTATTAGAGAAATAGTTGAATGGATAAAATTTATATATTTCATTATCTCTTTCATTTAAATTTGTAGTTGTTTGGTAATATTGTTGTTGGTGATGTTGTAATTTAAGATTTTGAAGATAATCAATATGTTGAAGATATTGAAGATGTTGAATATGTTGATGATGGAGATATTTTTGAAGATATTGTTCATGTTGATATTTTTGTGGTGTATAATTCCATGGTTTTTGATTTTGATTGTGATGAGTTTTTAATTTTTTGTTTGTTGAAATTGAATTTATATTTGGTCCATCTCTTCTATCCAAACAGTTTTCTTCTTCGGTCTTTTTTTCTTGAAGATCACAATCATCATCATTTTGATTATGTAATTGTTTTCTTTTTAAACTTGTTTCATTTGAAATGACAATTTTTGGTTCTTGTTGTGATTGTGAAGACAATAATGATGTTGATGTTGTTAAAGTTCTAGTTGTAGTAGTTGTAGTAGTTGTTGTTATAGTATCACAATTGATATTACTTGTAGCTGGTAATTTTATCTCAGTTACTATTGCTGCTTCTGCTGCTGCTTTTTTCATTTCAGATTCTTGATAAACTTTTAATTTGAGTGCATTTTCATTTTCTAAACGTTCCTTTTCGAGTTTTGATCTTTCTTGTTGTTTTAATTTTAATTTATGAGTATGTGCACCTTCAATTGATATTATATCTTTTGACTCATTATCATTTTGTTGTAGTTGTTGTTGTAATAGTTGTTTTGCTAAATGTTCTTTTTGTAAATCCATTTGTTTTTTTAATTTAACTGAAGCTTCATTTGTTAATTTCTCTTGTTCTGCTTTTAGTCTATCTGTTGCTTCTCTTTCCAATTTAATTTGTTTTTCTCTTAATTTACCTGTATATTTCTTTGATAAAATTTCTAATTTGATTTGTAATTTAATTTGAATTTCTTTTTCTAATGATTCTTGTTCTTGTTTCAATCTATCAGCAGTATCTTTTGCTAATCTATCATGTTTACTCTTTAATTTATCTGCTACTTTCTTTTCTAAACATTTATTTTTATCTGATGATCTTCTTAAAGTACCTGTCATTATTGTTGTGTTTATTTATATGTTTTGGTAAAATTAATTATGAAAAAAAAAAAATTAATTTTTCGCTTTCATTTTTTTTTTTTTTTTTTTTTATTTAAAAAAAATATTTTTTTGGTTATTTATTTTTTTTTTTTTTTTTTTTTTTTTTTTTTTTTTTTTAAATTTTTTTTTTTAAAAAAAAAAATTTATTTTTTTTTTTTTTTTTTTTTTTTTTTTTTTTTAATTTAAAAAAAATTAATTTTTGGTGGAATTTAAATTCAATGAAATAATGAACATACAAACAATAAATTAATTTATATTGCTAAGTTTAATATATTGTATATTATAAATCCTTTTATTTTGTTTTTTTTTTTTAATTATCATATTAATATATTCTAATGTTTGATTTATTTTTAATTAATTTTATTTTGTTGTTAAAGAATCTGTTGTTTGAGGTATTTCAATTTCAAATTTGATTGTTAATTTATTATGAACAATGAAACCCTCACCTACAAGATTTATCAATTTACACTCTGCAAACTTTTCAAATCCAACACCTTTATCTGAAATGAAATAGCTATTTTTTTCTGTGTGTAGATTTGTAACAATTGTTAATATCATTCATCATCATCATGTTTAATTAACTATAATTGTACTTTTTACATACCTTTTTTAATTGATTTCGAAGGATCAATTGAATTTACAATTTCAAATGAAAATTTAATATTTATGTTTGGAGAAGTTTCATGTAAATGAAGATACAATGAAATGAAATCTTTGTTTGCAGAAGTGAAACCATTTGGAAAACAAGAGATATTATACTTTTTAGAGTTGAAATAAAACATTGGTGCAGACACTCTTTTAGTTGAACCAGCTTCATCATTTGGAATATCAATTACTTTTTGATTCCAATTTTCAATTACCCATACATTTGAATATTTATTGATATTGCAAAACTTTTTTTCCAATTGTTCATGTTCAGTTTTTAATCTTTTGAAACCTCTATCACTTTCATCCAATAATATACGATGACGATCAATTATATTTTGAATGTATATCATATGATTATTTTCTGTTGATAGATGTTCGGTTTGAAGTTTTCTTTTGAATGTTGCATTACAACCACCATCTTTATATTTACATTGAATTGTTTTCTCTTCACAAATGTCTTGATGTTCCAATAAATAACTTTTACGTAACATTTCTTGATTACAATCTGTACATTCGATTTTAAATGATTGACAATCTTTTTCCAAATGTTCTTTATTATCCATTTTTGCAATTGGAAGATTACAATATTTACATGGTACTTTTAAATATTCACATTCTTGATTATGTTGCTCCAATTGGTTCTTTCTAAATCTTTTTTTACAGTGCTCTGAACTATTTGGACATTCTATAAACGAGTATTGACAATTTTTAAAATGGGTTTCCATCTCTTCAATTATAAATATACTTTTACATCCTTTCTCTTCATCAATTACAAATTTACCATCTTGATCTTTTTCTTCTTTAAATTTATTTTTACAATATATCTGTACAGTAGATCGGTATGATATTAGTATACACATTTATTATTATATTTCAATTTCAAAAGAGTCTGACCATACCTTTTTCTTTTTAAATTCGCCTTCTAAAAATAAATTACGTGATAAACTATCTGCTTTAATTTTAACACGACATAATGGACAATGACATTCTTTTTTATTCTTATTATCTAATGTTGATTTCCACTATTATAAATAATAATTAGTAATTACTGAAAGTATGATGTATTGAATATGAATGTTTGAGTGTAATGTGATACATACACAAGTGGAGCATAAAACATGACCATTTGAACATTGCATTGCTTCTAATGGTACTGTTTCCATTAATAATTCTGTGCAAACTGTACATGTAAAACTCTCTGATAACGGTTTAACTAAAACATCACTAATTTTAAAATTATCCATTATATGTGTGTATTATTATTATTATTTATTATTATTATTATTATTATTATTATGTATGTATATGCGTAGGTGTACTATAACTATATGTTGTGATGTGTCTAATATATATGGATTTTATAAATAATAATTATTAATATATTTCTAAATATGTCTATATT
>JACAFY010011887.1:0-24967 GCA_015252635.1 Dictyostelium capitatum
TTTTTTTTTTTTTTTTTTTTTTTTTTTTTTTTTTTTTTTTTTTATTTATATTTTTTTTTTTTTTTTTTTTTTTTTTTATTTTATATTTTATTTTTTTTTTTTTTTTTTTTTTTTATATTAAATTTTAATAAACAAAAATTAATAAACAAATAAATAAATAATATAATATAAATATGTTTTTACAAACAACATTCTCAAATAATAGTAGTAATAATAGAAGTAATAGTGGTGGTGGTGGAGGAGGAGGATTTAATAATAATACAAATGATACATCAAACTCATCATCACCATCATCATCGTCATCAAATAGTTCGTCAAATTCACCAACACGCAATAACACAACAACATCATCAACATTATATAGACAAAATTTATATGAATTACCAACTAATTGGAATTCAAAAGATAAATGTTCACATTTAGATTTATCAACATCAGGATTAAGAGTTACATACAAAAATACACGAACCGATAATGAAGCAGGATTAGTTAGAGCAAATTGTTTTATACCACCATCATGTGGTATTTATTATTTTGAGATTACAGTAATTAGTAAAGGACGTGATGGTTATATTGGTATTGGTGTATGTACACAACAAATGTTGTTAACACGTTTACCAGGATGGGAAAGAAATTCATTTGGTTATCATGGTGATGATGGTAATTTGTTTAAAGGATCAGGAACTGGTATTGCATATGGTCCAACATATACAACTGGTGATGTAGTTGGTTGTTGTATAAATTTTGTACAGGGAACTATATTCTTTACTAAAAATGGTGTACCATTGGGTGAAGCAACAAAAGATATTAAAGGTATGACATTATATCCATGTATTGGTTTAAGAACACCAGGTGAATCATTGGAGGCAAATTTTGGTCAACGTCCATTCTCTTTTGATGTTGATCAATTATTTAAAGAAGAGAAACAACGTGTAATTAAATCAATTAAAAATACAAAGAGTATTAGTAGTAGCAGTAGTAGTGGTAATGGTAACAACTCATCGTCAATAGATGAAGATACGACATCAACTCAATTGGTATTATCATATTTAATACATCATGGATATAGTGAAACAGTTAGATTATTTGCAAAAGCAACTGGTACAGATAGTCATTCAATTGATTCACAATTGGATGATATAAAGAATAGACAAAAAATATCTGAACTACTTTCACGTGGTAATATAGATCAAGTAATTGAACAATTAAATTTATTGTATCCTACATTTTTAAAGGAAAAACGTGATATACTGTTCAAATTGTTGGCACAAAAGTTTATTGAAATGATTAAAACATCACCAATAGAAGAAACAATGGCATTTGGTCAAGAACATCTTTCAATATTTTCAGTGGAATCCAAAGAATATGAATATCAATTGAGTGAAATATTTACATTGATTGCATATTCTGATCCATGGTCAAGTCCAGTTTCATTTTTATTAGAAAAATCAAAAAGAGATTCCATTGTAAATGATTTAAATTGTGCTCTACTTGAATTTAGTAATAAACCTTCAACACCAGTATTAGAAAAAATTGTAAAACAATCAAAAGTCGTTATTGATCAAGTAATTTATCAAAATGCTGGTCCATCTGCTGCTTTCATAAATGTTAAAGAATTTATTGATTGTGATGATCAATAAAAAACTAAATTGAACAAATGAATAATAATAATAATAAAAAAATATATTACTTAGATTAAAAAAAATTAATAATAAATAAAAAAGTATATATTTGTATATATATATATATATATACATGTGCTATGTATAATATAAGTTTTTTTTTTTTTTAAGTTTATATATATTTTTATTTTTTAGATAACTAATTTATTTTTTTTATCTTGTTTTTCTAAATCTTCATCAGAATCATAATCTTCATCATCAGAATTTAAAGTTTTATGATAACCTTTATCTTGTTTTGGTTGAACTATTCTATTATGTTTACTCATTTCAATACTACCATGTTCATAGATACCACCATTTTTATCGTATTCATTATCACCACCACCATTTGTTTTACTTTCTTCATCATGATGGCTATTAGCCAATTCAACATTGATATCGTTTGGATAATCTGTTGGTAAAATCCAAAATGCACTATCTTGATATAATTCTTTACCTTTGAGACCAGATAATTTTTTCAATTTCAATAAAATGAAACCAACAAATAAACCACCAACAATACCCATACCAATTGATATGAAAGTAGCTGCTGTATTTGCAACGGTTTGACCATCTTCAGCACGGAATATTTGATCATATTCTTCTTTAGTATAGATTTCTGGTCTCATTGCAGCGAAAATAGCAGCAATTGATCCAAGGAATCCTGGTATGCAATGTAAATTCAATATACCACATGTATCTTGAATATTAAATTTACGTTGCAATCTTGGAGTAAGGAATAAATAACCCAATACTGAAACTGTACCAGCAATGAAACCCATTGCTATAGCACCACCTGGACTAATATTTAAATGTGCAATACAACCTTGAATTACACCACCAGCCAATGTTGAATTTTGAACATGTACCATATCCAATTTAAATCCTTGATGTGAGAATAATCTAGATACTATAAATGTTGCAATAGTTGAGCCAGTTAATGAAAGGAATGTATTTGCAATAGCTCTAAATTGTGGGTCACCCAATGGCGCAATAGCAGCATTAAAAGATGGCCACATAATCCAAAGGAATAATGTACCTGCCATAGCAAAAGTATCACCAGAGTAAGATGGTGCATTATCTGTACATTCTTTAGATTTTCTATCAGTGAGGAACCATGCTACTGTTAAACCAAATACTGAACCAAATAAATGAATATACATTCCACCACCGACATCTATAGCTTCTAAATTCATTTCACCAATGAATACATTTAAGAAAAAGAAAATTGGTTCAATAATTCCCATTATTAACATATGTAATGGTGTTACTCTTCCTAAAATTGCACCATATGAAATCATAACTGAACCAGAACAAAAAAATCCTTGTAATAATGATTCAATATTAAACTATTAAAAAATATATTAATAAATGCAATATCAGAGAAATAGTTTTAAAATTTAATAATTTACAATATTATACATACATAGATAAGTTTCCAATGACCATGTTTATTATAATGATTCCAAGATTCAAAGAAACCAAACAGTAATACTGACCATTGTGAAACCATTGCTGATATGATAAATGTATAACCCAATGCTGAATAACCATATCTTCTGAGGAATGTCATTAAAAAACCAAACCCAAAAAATATCATTATATTTATATCTCTAAAATAACCATAAAAATTATCAACAGATCTTTGAGATTTACCACCTTCAACTCCTTCATATTCTCCTGAATTATCATTTGGTTTATATCCAACAAAAGCACAAAAACATATAATCATAAATACTTGAAATATAAATAAAATTACCATAAATGATATAGATTCTTTTTTTTTTGGATCTTGCATTTTATCGTGTGACATTTTTATGTTTTTTAAAAATTTATTTATATATCGAAAAAAATATATAAATAAAAAAAATAAATAAATAATTTATATAGTATGAGTGGGGTAGTAGATATATAATAATATCAAAAATAGAAAATAAAATAAAAATGATGTTTCATATTGAAATTTTTTGTATTTTTTTTGTTTAATTAAAACCAGGAATTGTCAGAAAAAAAAAAATTGATTTTTCAACTGGCAAAATTCTCTGTTTGAAAAAAACGATGTCATGTGGATTTTTTTTTTTTTTTATAAACTATAAATATATTTATAACCAGAAATAAAAATAACAATGTGGGCACTGGCATATTTGAAGTTTGATCAATTTTTTAAAAAAATTGTGTGTGAAATTTCTTTTTAAAAAATTGATTGAATTTTTAAAAATTAAATCATATTTTTGTGATAAATAGTTTGATTATGTTTACAGAAAATTTTATTAAAATTTATGAAATATTTCAAAAGGTTCTTTAATAATAATTATTATTTTCAAATATTTTTAAGATTTTTTTTTTTAAAATTTTTTTTTATTACTTCATATAATTTTTTTTTTTTTATTTCCTGTCTCCCTCGCTTCGCTCGAAGTAAAAAATTTCACTATTTTTGTATTAATACCCGCATTCGGTTTCATGAAAAAAAAATTATTTTTTCAATAACTAAGGCCGCTTAGCATAGTGGTATTGCGCTTCACTAGTAATGAAGAGGTCGTGAGTTCGATCCTCGCAGGGGCCTTTTTTTACCCCATTTTTGAAAATGGGAGCGTCTTTGTTTGTTCGTTGTCTGTACATCCTTAAAGTTTTCTTACTTTCCTTTGGATGACTTTAAATACCCCATTCCGCGATGTTTAGTCTGTATTTGTATAGATGACTTCAAACCGAAAATAGTTTTTTTTAAAAATTTTTTTTTTTTTTGTTTTAATACCCTCATTCGAGGTGTTTTTTATTTAATATTATACAGAACCCTGAACTACTTTCACTTAGTAGTAGAGGGGGATATACCCGATTGGTATGTTTGATGTTTTGGTTTGTTGTATTGTTTTTTGTTTTTGCACATGTTGTTGATTTATTTGGTTGAGGAATTGACTTGGATCTGTACAAATTTCCTGTTCTTTTCTAACCAATCTTGTAACAATCTTGAATATACGATCCCAGTCTGCTTCTTTGTCATTTTTTAACCTGTATTCAATTTGAACATTTAAAATATTCTTAAAAAAAAGCTAAAATTAAAAAAAAAAAAAAAAAATTATTTTTAGAAGCTAAAATTAAATTTTTTTTTATTATTTCATCATCACTTCCTTATTGGTGTAGTCGGTAACACTCTAGTCTTTCACACTGGTACCCCGGGTTCGATTCCCGGATGGGGAGCTTTTTAACCTTTTGAATTTTTTACTTCATTACCGAATCAATCATATCCTGGCGCCTCTAATAATAATACATCGATCAAAGCTTCGCTTACATCAAAAAACAGCTCATTAAGCATGCATTAATGATGGAATTTTTATTTTAAATCAAAAAAAAAATTTACAATTATTTGAATATTTACAATTGTATATCAATAATTATCAAAGTGGGCATTATAATAAAACAATGTAATGTATTCAATAGTATTGAAACACACATCTTATTGTACCAAACTTTTTTTTTTTTTATCTAGTAACTTTCTAACTTTCAAAAATTTATTTTTTTTATTAATTTCTTTTTTTAAAAAACTTTTTAACTTTCAACTTTTTTTTATAAAACGCAATGTCATCAACAAAGAAATTAAAAATACCTAATAGTGATAATAGAGATTTTAAATCAACATTAAATAATATATTATTTTTTAAAGTATGGAGAAATTTATATTTAAAAACAAAAATTATATCATTTTTACCAATTGTAATAAATATAAAAACAAACAATAAAATAAATATATCATTTAAATATGATAGTATAGTTGATAGTTATTGGATGTTAAAAAATGGATATACCAAATTACTATTTGATAAAGTTTACAAATCAGAATACATTACATTTAAAACTTATACATTCGAATTAGACTCAAATAACAACAACAACAACAACGACAACAACGACAACAACGACAACGACAACAAATATACAATATTCAATCAGATTAATGAAAATAATATACCAGATAATTACAACATACAATTATTTTACAATTCATTATTTTATAATTATTCAAGATATTTTAAAACCAATTCAATAATATTCAATGAAACAATTTCAATGATATTAGAATCAGACAATATAATTGCGTTGAAATCATTTATTTTCAATTATAATTATAAACCAACAATTGAATATTTTTTAGATTCAATTGGATATTGTAAATTTAATATATCAAATTATATTTTAGAAAATTGTAATTTAGAACTAAATGGGATTAATTTAAGAGAAATTGGTAAAAGTAAACAAATAATTAATGGTAAATTATCCAATTTATATCAAACATGTATTTATATATCAAAATTATCAAAACAATTTGAAAAATATATTAGTGAACTAAAAAGAGGTCATATTATGCAACTTGTTGGTGGTGGTTATACAACATGTCAATTATCAAAGTATTTAAAGAAAATTAAAATTATAACAATTAATAAATTGGAAAAAATGAATTTTACAACAAGTGAATTGGATAGTAATGTTTACACATTTAAACAAAGTGACAAAAGGGTTGAACAACTTGTTGCAATGATTATACCATTTGATAGTGAAATTAGAGAGAATCTTACATTTTATTCATTTAAATATCAACGTACATTATTACCAAGTAAATTATTACATCAAGGTATATCAAGATTGGAATTTGGTATTTTAAATTACAATAATACAAATTCAGATTCTGATATAACTGGTGACATAAAACAATTTCATTCACAATCAATATTTAAATCAATTCCAAATGAAATATCAAGACATTATCAATTTATTAAAGAATACATTAAAACAAATTTAAAACAATCAACAGATTTATTTAGAATGTTAATGGTATATGATAATATAAAATATTTAGAATATTTATTTAGTCATATAAATATAAATTATGGTAGTGTTGGTGTTAGAAGTGATGATTCAATTTATTTACCATATAATTTCATTGACTATATAAATTCAATATCAATGTTTGATTATATATTAAAATTAGTACCAATTAATTATATATTGGAAAATAATTTTTATAATATAATTTCAGCATTAATAAGATTGGATAAAATTGAAATATTAATTCATTACCGAAATAATTATAATGAATATTTTCAACAATCATTATCAAGGGTAAAATTTAACAATCATTCAGTTCCATTTAATTCATTTAAATATATAAATGAAAATCGTGATTTATTTCAATCAAGTTATTTTGATACAATTAAATATTTGCATTTTAATGGTATTCAGTCATTTTATCAATTGAATTACTATTTAAATAATACTCCTCAATCACTAAAATATTCAATTTATGAAATATTAAACATCCGTTTAGGCCATGGTAAAAGTGAATCATTTTTTACAAAAGAATCATTATTAATTTGGTTAATTCAAAACAGATCAAATGATATCATTGTAAATGAAGAAATGGAACAAAGATGTCTATTTAATTCAATTGATTATGATGATGAAGATATATTATTTAGTGTAATTCAAGATTACTCAATTAGAAATAATGATTATAATTGGATAAATTTAAATTGTTTGAATGTACTTTTATACATTAAATTTATTGAAAGGGCAATTCATTTTGGTCAAATTTCAATTGTTAAATATTTATTTACAAACTATGCAAATATATTCAACATAGATTCATCAATTACAACTAAATTCATTCAATTTTCAATTAATCTAAAAAATATTGATTTATTAAGTTATTTGGTATTAGATTTACATTTAACCAACAAAATCAATTTTAAATCATTCTCAAAGGTACAAATTGAATTTTATAATTCATTATTTAAATAAAAGAATTACCAAATCATTATAATTTTCAGTTAGAAAGAGAAAATCAGATAAAGCAGTTAAATAAAAAATTACAATAAAATCAAGATAATTAAGAACATTCGGATTAATTGTAACATAAAAAACATCAAAATATAAAAATGTGTGTGTGTGTGTGTGTAAATCTTTAATGTTTTTTATATTAATAATCTTAATATAATTTAAATATATAAATAAAAAAATAATATAATATTATAAAATAGAATTTTTGATTGACAAGTTCGAAAATGTTTTTTTTTATTTTAAATTAGTACAAAGCATGGGGTAAAAATGTTGAAGTAATAAAATAAATTACACTTTAAAATTTGAACTAAACAACTATATATTATTTTTATATATTTGTTTTTATATGTTTGCCTTAAAAAATGTCCCCAAAAGTTACAAGGCCCCTGCGAGGATCGAACTCACGACCTCTTCATTACTAGTGAAGCGCAATACCACTATGCTAAGCGGCCATAGTTATTTGAAAATATGAAATTATTTACTGGGTACCATTTTCAAAAAATTTACTGAGTGAAATACATAAATTGATAAACTATAAAACTATACTATTTATAGATAAAAAAAGGGATTTCAAACTCGAAACTTAATTTATGCACAAAAAGAAACTATTCTAATATCATCACCCCCAGAACCATATTAATTTGACTTGTAATTTATACAAATTAATTAGTAGTCCATCGTTTTATATTAATATTGATAGATACTATCATTAATTTATTTCAAAATATTACTAAAAAATTAAGATTCATTTCAAAAATATCCAAAATACAACATGTTAATAAACATTTTATTTATTATGTTATAAAATTTTTTTTAAAATACAAAAATTAAATTTATTTTTTTTATAAAAAAATTATTCAACTCATTTTATTTTTTAACTTGAAGGGAAGTCCCAGATTTATTTATTAGCATGAAAATAATATTTATTGTAGTTTAAATTATATGGTCAATATATAGTATAAAGGATTTATCTTAATAAAAAACAATTTAAATAATATTTGCACATAGATTTTAAAAAATTATATATAAAAAGATAAATAAATTAATGGAATTTATTAAACAAAATAATTTACTCAACCCGAATAAGTTCGTTTTTTTTAAACAAAATTTATTAATTTTTAAATTTTTTTAAATTTTTTTTTCAAAAAAAAGTTTTTTTTTTTTTTATAATTTCATTTTTTTTGTTTATATTGTTAAAAAAAACATATAAATAACACACAACTTTCATTTTCTTATAATCAATTTTTGTAAATAATATAATAATATAACATATATAATAATATAATGGGTCTCGAAGCAACTATTGTATGGTAAGATAAAATTGTTTATTGATAGTAATGACATATTAATATAGTCATACTAACATTTGCTATTTGAATCTCATAGTTTGGATAATTCAGAATGGATGAGAAATGGTGATTTTGCACCATCAAGATCAGAAGCACAAAAAGATGCTGTTAATTTAATTTGTGGTAAGATATAGATATATTTAGATTGTGACTATATTACAGGGTTACATGGATAAGAATGAAAACTAACTATGTTATTACAATATATTTAGCATCAAAAACTCAATCAAATCCTGAAAGTGCAGTTGCTATTATGTCAATGGCTGGTAAAACGTAAGATTAGTAATCAATTGTAATAAATCAATATATCATGAATATATTATACTGACTATTGATATCTTCATCTTACAGACCAGAAGTATTAGTAACATTAACCCAAGAATTGAGTAAAATCTTATCAGGTGCACAAGAACTTAAAATTAATGGTAAAATTGATTTTTCAACAACAATGCAAATTGCTCAAGTAAGTTTGGACCCATTGTTATTATATTTGTTGATGCATATCCATCATATACATAATATTAATCTTCCAAATTTTCAGCTTGCACTTAGACATAGACAAAATAATCATCAACATCCAAGAATTATAGCATTTGTTGGAAGTCCATTAAAAGAATCTAAAGAAGATTTAATTCAATTAGCAAAACGTTTAAAAAAGAATGGTATTGCAGTAGATATTATAAACTTTGGTGAAATCACAGAAAACACTGATAAATTGGAAGCTTTTATAAATGATGTAAATAATAATGATGAAAGGTAAAATTGATCTTAATATTAGTAACAACAATAATGTCATTATATAATTAAATACTAATAGTTGATCAATTATTACAGTCATCTTTTAACAGTACCACCAGGACCACACATTTTATCTGATATTATTTTACAATCAGAAATTGTTGAATCAGGATCAGGTCAATTTGGAAGTGAATTTATTAATGCTGATACAGATCCAGATCTTGCTATGGCATTAAAACTTTCATTGGAAGAAGAAAAACAACGTCAAGAGAGAGAAAGAAAATCAAGAGAAGAAGCAAATGGTGGTTCATCAACTGCCACTGAATCACAACCACAACAATCATCTACAACTTCAAATACAGATGTAAACTTTGAAGATGATCCAGAACTTGCTGAAGCATTAGCACTTTCAATGGCATCTGATAAAATGGATGTTCAACCATCATCAACTACAGATTCAACTACAACATCAAATACAGAACAATCAACTGATGCTTCAGCTGAAGCTTTTAAAGATCAAGACTTTTTAAATTCAACATTAAATTCACTTCCAGGTGTTGACCCAAATACAATTAAAAATGCATTGGAAAATCTTTCTAAAAAGGATGAAGATAAAGATAAAGATGAAAAAAAATAAATGATTTTATCAACAATAAATAATAATAATAATAATGTAAAACATGTTTATAAACACAAATCATATATTAAAGTAGTAGTTGTAATAAAGCAACAATAAATAAATAAATAAATAATAAAACAGAAATATATTTAAAAAAAAAAGAGTTATTTATTTAATTTAATAGTTACCATCATCATCATCATCATCAAATAATGAAGAGAATTGGTCATCTGTTTCTTGATATTGAAAACTTCCTCCAATTGTAAAATGCTTTAAATTTGGTAAAAATTCAATTGTTTGGTCATAATATTTTGATAATTTTAATACTTGAAGTGTATTTGGTAGTTGTAATTTATAATTGAAAGGACCTTTAATTTCCAAGTGTTGTAAATGATTTGGTAATGATTCAATTACTGAATTATATGATTCACCAAGATATAATAATTGTAATTGTGTTGGTAATATATCTTTATTTAAAATTTGATTAAAATTTTCACCAATATATAATGTTGTAATTGAATCTGGAAATACACCGACTAAAATTGGATGATTAAATAAATTTGACAATGTTAATGATTCTAATGTATTTGGTAAAATGTTTGGTTTAATTGGATACTCGAATTTATCACGGAATACTAATTTTTTTAATTTATTTGGAAGTAAACATGCTGTTAATTCTTGATTAAAATTATATGGTAAAATAAGATCAGTTATTGAATTTGATAATAATCCTTCTTTAATTGCATATATATAATCATTGAAATTAAAACTTGTTAATGATAATGGTAAACTTCCAACTTCAAATGTATGTTGATAATTTACTTGATGGCCAAAATCCAAAAAAGTTATTGATGATGGAAGTGTATTAATTGGTACTCTTTTATAATATGCAGATTCAAATATTAATGATAATAATGAATTTGGTAATGTACCAATTTCAAATTCAAATGGATATGATTGTAATGTTAAACTTGTTAATGTTTTTGGTAATACATTAATTTGAATTTTTGAATTTTCATATACCCATCCAATTTTAAGTGATTCTAAATTACTTGGTAAATAATTTAATTGTGATTCATTACCAAAAATATACTTTAACTCTAAATGTTTTAAATTTATTAAATAATTTAATTTTAATGGATTCTCTTTAATTACTGAACCAATAATTAAACTTGTTAAACTTTTAGGTAAACAATTAAAATTTTGTTTAAACATTAAACCAGTTTCAAAATGAATTAATGTATTTGGTAAATCATTTAAATTAATTGGTTTATTAAAATGTGATTGTATATCAAATATAATTGATTCTAATTGACAATTTGAAAAACTTGATGATGTGAATTGTTCTTTATAATTTTTACCAAATTTAAGTTTCTTTATTGTTATAGGTACATCACCTTCTGATAATTTACTACAAAATCCATGACCTAAATTTAATTCTGTAACTGATTTAGGTATCCAATTTACACCATATAATTTTTCATTAATTGTAATTGAATTTGATAATACTAATTCTTTTACTGATAATGGTATAAATGATTTTGGTATTAAATAAATTCTTTTTTGAAATTTATCTCCAAATCTAATTTTTTCTAAATTAATACATTCTTTTAAATCTATAATTTCATTGCAATTATAATAAATATTTGATAAAAATTCTTTATTTTCATTTTCAATAAATTGATTTGGATCAGTTAATTTGAATTCAATTCTACCTTGATTAAAAAGTTTTAGATAATTTAATATTTTAAATCTAAGGAATCTATTTCTATAAATTTTAAAGAATATAATTGAATTATCTATTTGTTTATCATTCATTTTGTTGAGAAAATGATAGTAATATCAAAAAAATGATCAAACAAAATTTAAAAGAAAAAAAAAAAATCAAAAAAAATCAAAAAAAAATATCTTTTTTTTTAATAATTTTATGTCATTGTTCAAATCTGTGAAGGCTGAGATAAGTTATCAATTTTGAGCATTATTATTATTTAATATAATGTTATCTCATAATAAATGATCAAACAAAATGAAAAAGATTTATTTTAAATTGAATAAAATTTAATAACCACAGTTGTTTGATATAATATTTTTATATTTATGAAATGATACCGTTTCTTTTTAAATATAATGTAAAAGTGGTGTTATGTTAACTATTGTACATGAGAAATTAATTTGAAAAAAAAAATAAAAAAAATTGGGATTTTTTATAAATTTTAAACTGACATAAAAATCTAATAATAAACAACAACGACAATGACAACAATATTGTTTCCAAATTATGTATTAAAAGATGTATTCTTTAAATTATGTTATAAAAATACATTTAAAAATATATTTGAATATAGTTTATTATCAAAATCAATTTTTCAAATATTTCAAAATATAATAACAAATGACACAAAAGATATTGAATTATTATTAAATTGGATACCTTTTAAACAATACATTGAAAATTATAATATTCAAAATGCAATAATAGATAAAATAAAAGAAGAATCATTGTATAAAAGAAAATTAATTCAATTTAAACAAGTACAATATTTGAAATTACAATTTGAAGAAAATAAATCAAATTTTGTTTACAACTATTTAAAGAAATGGTGTCCACTCGTAAAAAATGTACAAATAGTATTACCCACTATAAAATATATATACTTTTCAACATCAACTAATGTTCCAACTGAACCTGATTATTCAAAAGGCGGTTATTTTTCATATGATTCAATTACATGTGATTGGTTATATGCAGCACCAACAACTAGTAAAAAAGAAATTGATGAATTAAGAATTGTACATGAACAAGAACGTATATTTTATCCATTTTCATTTGATTTTCTAAATTTATATCATCCAATAAAACTAAATATATCAAGTCAAAACATTACAATGGAAACAGATTATTTTAGAATCAATTCAATATTATCTTATAAATCAATTGATACAATTAAATTTAAAAATAAAATTACACCAAATTCATTAATCAAACAAATGTTTTCATCAATTTCAAATATTAAATCTTGTACATTGGTAATTGATAACATTAAAAATCAATTAAATAACGATCAACATGATTACATATTCCAAAATAATGATAATCAAGATTTCATTTTCAATCAAATATACAATTACAATACAAATTTACGTAAATTGGTAATTAGAAAAACAAATAAAACCAAATTTTCAAAAGATAATGATATTAATTTACTTGGTCTATTTAAATTCTTAAATTGTAATGAATGTACAAGTTGGAGATTGAAATCATTATCATTAGAAGTATTTTTAATTACAAATTTAATTCAATTGGAACCATTATCGAAATACATAAATTTAACAACACTATATTGTAATACAATTAGTATACCAATTATATTAGAATATTGTAATATTAATAGTAATATTAAAACATTGAAATACTATTTCAATGGTGTTACATTAAAACCATCAGAAATTCAATTGTTTAATGAATTTTTCAAAGTTAATAAATCATTATCAAAACTATTAATTTATTATACATTACCACATTTAGAAAATCAATTTAAAAAGATTATTCAATCTTTTGAAAATAGTAATAATACAATTTTACAATTAAAAATAAAAGATATTTAAATAATATTCTAACAACAATGTTATTTTTGACAGTTATTCTTTTTTTTTTTAAATTTTAAACAATTGGCGCTTATTGTTTAAATTTTTGTTTTTTTTTTAAATTTGAAAATAAATAATTTATTATTTTCACAAACGGTAAATAACACTCTACAAATAATAATGGCAAGGTAATATAATATATACTTTTAATGGTGTGATATAGTTATTGTATGTCAATGTTAAATTATAATTACTAATATATATATAATTAGAACAAAGGCAGTAGCACGTAAGATTAATCCAAAGAAATCACCATTGTCTGCAGACAATATAATTAAAGAAATTGAAGATTATAGACAAAAAAAACAAATTGATGAAGAATTTATGGAAATTGATAGTACCAATGATAGTGATAAAGAAGAAGAAACAAAAGTAAATGATGATAATGAAGAATCATTAAAATCAAAATCGCCAAAAGTTACAAAAACAGTTACAAAAAAAACAACAAAAAGAGTAAAAATATCAGTACCATATAATAGAGGTAGATCAATTTTACTTTCAACAAGAGATAATGGTAAAATTGTTAGAAAGATTTCATCAATTACTCATGAAAAAACTAAATTTAGAAAATTGGTAATTTCAGATTATAAAAAGAATGTTAAAGGTGATTTAACTCAATGTAAATATGATGGTTCAACAGGATCAATGACTATATCACATTCAGATTTTCAGATTATTGTTGATAATCTAAATACAATTACAAGTTGGAACAATCCAGAAAATAATAATGTAATTGAAAATAAAACAATTCAACTTTCACAATTACAACAACGTGTTGATACAAAGATAATGTATACATTGGTAAATGATATTGGTCATATTAGAATATGTTATTTTAAAGCTGATGATGATCAACCATCAAAAGGTATTACATTATCATATCCAGAATTTAAAATCATTCAAGATAATTTCGCAACAATTCAAACTTGGGAAAATTTAGAAGCAATGCCTGAACCTTCATTTGATCAAAATGAAAAAGAAGTAGAAGAAAAAAAAGTAGAAGAGAATAAAGAACAATCAGAAGAAAAAATAGTAGATGAAATTAACACCATAAAACAATAATAATAAAAAAGATGAACCTATCGATCTTTATCAAAATAAAAAAATCATTTTTGCCATAGTTTTTTACTGATGACTTATTTTTGTTGTACAATAAATAAAAATAGTTGTAGATCAAAATTCTTTTTTTGAATTTATGTATACTATTGGTATATATGATTTATCATTAAATATTGGTGGATTAGATATGGCAACAACTCAAATTAAAAGTTATTCAAACACCAATACCAACTCTTTTATCTAAACATTCAAGGAGTACTATTAACAATGTTAATGTAAATGTTTTAGGTGGTAATTGGTTATGGATATTATGAACCAAATCCAAATTCAGTTTTAATTAATGGTGAATTAAATGTAGCATCAATTGCAACTCATTCATCAAATTAGGATATGATCAAATCATAATAAATGAATATGCATTATCAAGTTTAACCAAAGGTGATTTATTTACAATTGAAGTTAAAGTATTAAATCAAATACTAAATTCAATTAATTTAAATTTAATTTATCCAACTATTTAAATTTAAAAAGAATTTTTTTATAAAAAAAAGAATTTTGAACAAGATTTTGATAAAAAAAAAAAAAGAAAAAAATAAAGAAAAATCAAAACTAAATTATAATAATGAATGTAAAGTGTGTTATAAATGATTTTTGATTATGTGTTTAATGAAAGGGTTTTTCCAAAAAAATTAAAATAGGTCGGTATTTAAAATATCAATGAAAATCTTGATACCATTTCGTCACACCCAAAAAAAAAATAAAAAAAATATCTGAAAAAAAAAAAATATTTGCAACTGTCTGCTCAATACTAATTTTGTAAAACTAAAAATTATCACCCAACCACCTTTATCAAAAAAATGATAAAAGTTATTACAACTTTTTTATTACTTTTAATTTATTTTACAAATTTTATATTATCACTCGAACAGTCTGAAATAAATTGTTTAGATAATTTAAATACCAAATTTTCATTATTATTTAATAATGCAGGTTATTGTTACTCAAATTCTAATAATATTGTATGTGACCCATTAGGTGAAACAGTAACAAAGTATGTATACATACATTTAAAAAAAAAAAAAAAAAAGAAATATCAATTTCACATACACTGATATATAAATAATATCTAACACACTACATTTAAAATTTTATTATTATTATTTTGATAGAATTATTATTTATTCATATAATAATCCAAATTTATTATTAATTGATGATGTAAAATGTTTACCAAATATTACAAGTTTAACAATTGGATCATTAGCAGCAGAACCAGATTTTATTTATTATAAATTTCCAAAAGTTGATTTTATTTCATTGAGTATTAAATTTGATGGTGGTATTATTACAAAAGAAATACCAACTTATACAGAATATAGGTATGTATTGGTGGTGTGTTATAAATAAATTACCTATTTCACTATTATTACTATTAGTAAACTAATTAGTTATAATTAAATTGTATACCAGATTGGATTGGTCAGACAATTTTATGGATTTATCATTTAAATTATCATTATTTAGAAATATAACGACTTTAACAATTACTGGTGGTAGTGTTTTAGTTGATTGTAGTGACCCAGGTTCAAATTCAGTTAGATTAACAACATTTTCCATTTCAACAGATAATATTTTGGATTTATCATACTATCCATCAATTACAAAGATAACTTTTACCTTGAGCGATAAATTTAACATATCATCACTTGCAGCTGTTATTCCTACAGTTTCTGCAAATGAATTAAATATATTTTATGCTTATAGTTTATCATCAATTCCATTTATGGCCCATTTAAATTTCAAGGTTAAATTTTTTTCAGTATCTGGAAATTTGGATGCACCATTGAATGATTTACCATTTGATTTAACATTAAATACAAATTATCAAACTATATCTATAAATAATGTTGGTAATCAATTTGTATTATCAAATGGAAAAGTACCAATCAAAGTAAATACAAATGTTATGTTTCTCTTTACTTCAAACTTTATGTACTCATTACCTTCAATATCAGAGTTTGGTGATAAAAATCATAGAGTTTATTTTGATAATAATATAATAAATGATTCACTTACAGTTTTTAGTGGTACTGGTGAATATTATAGTTTTAATGGTAATAAAATTACAGGGTATGTATATTATAATTCTGTTAATCAATTAGTATTAATTAATAATAATGATATTAACCAATTATATATTCATTTTTAAAAATAGTACATTAGATGAATCATGGTGTAATACAGAAATATCTATTGGTAATAATTTATTGACAGGGTATGTAGATTATGAGTGTGCGAGCAATACATTTGTACAATATATTTTTTCATATACATTAATATTAATACAAGTATTTTACAATAAATAAAGAACAATACCTTCATGTTTTAGTTGTTATTTAGCATCACCTATTCCTGCCCCTGCTAGAAATGTTATGTTTAGTAGATTTGATGGTAATGCATTCACAAATCTTGATAAAAGTATACCATGTACTACATTTAAACCACGTGCTTCAATTTTGGGTTTAAATACATTTAAAACATATGGTGTGGATATTGGTTATAATCCTGGTGAATGGTATATAGATACTATATATAAAGTATTTAGTTATGCTCCAGTTAAAATTGGTAAAGAATATAATTCAACAATGTTGGATTCTGAATATTTTAAAGGTAGAAATTACTTTTCAATTTATTTTCCATATCCAGGTAAACAAAATTATACATTTGCTGCATTGGAAAATATAACAATACCTCAAATTAGTAGTGTATTTTATGATGTTGTAAACAGTAAATTTGAAATCAGTGGTAGTTATTTTTCAACTTATTTAGGTTATGAAATTCAAACATTTTCAATTGGTGGTGTAAATTGTATTGTTGGATCAGTTAGTTTCTTTAATTTAAATTGTAGTATTTTGGTAAATGGTCCATCAATACCAACAACAAGCACATATAATAAAATTCAAGTTTCAACTGTAATTGGAACAGGTGTTTCAAGAGAATCAACTGTTTATATAAATTATAGTGATTATAATTTAAATAATAAAACTTGTACAAATGAATGTCTAAATGGTACAATTTGTGATATTTCAAGTGGGCAATGTATTTGTAATACTGGTTTATCATTTACTGGTTGTTCAAATTGTTTGGTAAATTGTAATCATGGTTCATTTTATTGTGATATTACAAGTGGATATAGTTATTGTAAATGTGATGAATTTTGGGAAGGTAATGATTGTTCACAAATTAGTGGTCTTATTGTTTCATCTGTTAATTCAACTACAACTTCTGGTGGTATAGCTACATTTATTGGTGTATTTGGTATGACTCATTCAAAATTAACAATTACAATTGGTGGTATTGATTGTCCAATTATTGAACCAGTAACACCAATTCAAATTCAATGTACTGCTTCACCTGGTAAAGGTATTCAAAAATATATAGTTTCTCAAAATGGTTATACAGTATCTGGTGATTATCAATATATTGAAAATATTCAATTATGTCCTTTAAATTGTTCAGGTAATGGTGTATGTAATACAGTTATTGGTCAATGTACTTGTAACACTGGTTATTCATCATATGATTGTAGTATTAAAGATAATGGTGGTATTAAACCACCAACTAATACAACAATTGATCCAAATAATGGTGGTACAAATACAGCAGTTCAAGAAATTAATTTTTCAATTTACTTTAAATCATTATCTGAAATTGATATTAATGGTAATCCAATCGAAGTACATTCATTACAAAATAATTGGGTTATATCAAATAGTAATTCAGCTGTTAATCAAAATCAATTCACATTTAAACAAAATATTCAAAGTAGTAATACATGTTCAATTATATCAACAATTGAAGAAGTTAATGAAATTAATGGTAAACAATTTGAATTTGCAAATACTTTGTTCACATTAGATCAAGGTTCAATTAAATTTACAATTTCAATTTCAAATTATACATTTAAAAGTACATTAAATACATTACGTTTAGATTTAATTTCAGAGGTAAAAGAAAATCAAGAAAGTGAATGTAATTCAAAAGATACTGAAATTAATTCAATTAATCAATCAACTACATTTAATTATATTAGAATTTCAAAGAATAATAAGATATTATCAGGTAGATTCATTAATAAATTAATGTCTGATGGTAAACCAACATTCCTTTCAACTTCAATTGCAAAAGAAAAAGATTCAATTATAGTTTCATTATCATTACCACATTGTACTGAATGTTTGTTAGATCCGGATTTCTCTGTAATTATATCAAATGATTATAAATCGGAATGTGATGATTCATCACGTAAATGGTTATTACCAGTTGCTGTAGTTGTACCTGTAGTTGGTGTTTCGTTGATATTTGCCGGGGTATTGTTATATTATAAACGTACATATGTAGAAGCTCCATTAAAACGTATTTTAAAAATTAGAATGAATAAAGTTTAATGTAAATTAGTTTTTATTAAATTGGTGCAATTTATAATATTAAATCTTTTTTTTTATATTTTAATTTCGTTTTTAGATTATGTTAAAAAAATGTGTTATTTTCATTTTTATTATTTGTAACATAAACATTAAAATAAATAACAATGGGAAAGTATATTTCAAACATTATTATGTAATCTCATTAATGTTTAGTTAATTAACATTAATTAATAAATATACGTAAAAAATCTGCGCCTGATAGAAGACCTCAACATATTAAAACGATTTCATTAATTGAAGATCATAAGATGATGTTGAAATTATTATATTTGATGGTGAAGAGGAAGAAGAATATGAAGAACAAGTAGATAGAAAAATCTGAAGATGACAACAAAGATGATAAAAAAGAATCATTAAAATCAAAATCACCTAAAGTTGAAAAAACAGTTGCAAAGAAAAGATTCCCAATTACATTTTAAGAATTTGCAATCATTCAAGATAATTTTGCTACAATCACATCATGGGAAACCATTGCAAATTACCAAGACCAACATATAAATAAATCTTATTTTCGTATTTTATTACTATAATTACAACATATTGTATCGTGTGTTTATTTATTATTTAATATCAAATTAAATAAAAAAGGAAATTAAAAGTAAAACAATGATATTTAAGGTTACCAATTGTTTTGATGAGTTATTTGCAATTTCTTCAACTTGTTCGGTTTGTTCGGTTTGTTCAACTTCAGTCAACATTTTAGACTTTCTCATTCTTGGAGTAGCTGTTGTTGGTCTAGTAGCTGTTGGTGTGGATGTTGCTGGTCTAGTAGCTGTTGGTGTGGATGTTGCTGGTTTTGTGGTTGTTGGTGTGGATGTTGCTGGTCTAGTAGCTGTTGGTGTGGATGTTGCTGGTCTAGTAGTTGTTGGTGTGGATGTTGGAATAGTTGAATTTGTAGTACTTGGTGTACCAGACATTGAAGTTAAACAGGATGATGTACCAAATTGACCTGTGGATTCAGTAATTTGTCTACTAACTACAGCAGGAATTGATACTGTTATGATATCACCATTAATTGATTGAATTTGAAGTTGGAATGCACCTGGTTGCATATTTGATGGCCAATAATTATATGTTGTTCTTTGCAATGGAACAAATGAAGCACTATTTGCTAATTTAATTGATACACCTTTAATTGCAACATTTGAATTGAAAATTAAAAAACTTGTCCTGTTTAAATCAAAAAAGTAAATGAAAGATTATTAGTATATTTGTCATATATTGTGTTAGAGTATTATAGTAGTAATTAAAACTTTACCAATATGGATTTGAACCATCCTTCATCATGACTTTAACATTACCAGTAACTGTACATGGAACTTTAATAAATGATAAATTATCTAATACACCAATTGAAAGTGGTGATAATACAGTGAATGCAGGTTGCGATAAATCAAAATGATAATCTCTTTGACAATATCCGGCATCATTACAACTATCAGTACCCATTACAGTAATTGAATTTTTACCATTTGAAATTTGAAAACATTGACCACATTGAGCTCCATTTAAATACATTTTAGTTCCAAGTGCAGCAATCATCATATTTGAAGCAGGGCCACTAGCCAATGGACCAGTTAAAGATTCATAACCACAATTACCATTATTTGGTGAATCATACCATGTTGCAGATGCTGTATTAATTACAGCTTGAGAATATGGACATTGAGAATTTATACAATTTATTGTAAATAATAATAAAATTGATAATAATTTAATATTTAATTTCATTTTTTAATAATAAAGGTTGATAGAGATAGATAAATAATTTGATTTGTTGATTTGTTTTATTTGTTTTGTTATTTGATTTGTTTGATCGTTAATGAATAAATTATAATTTTCATTTTAGTTTAAATACCTTTTTTTTTTTTAATTATTATAAATAATCTGTCATTATTATGATTTTTGATTTTAATTTAAATCGTTTATTTAAATGCACTAGTGATGATGGATAATTATTATAAAGTTAACTCTGAATTTGGGTATGCATAATAATGATCGTTTTGAAAGTGTGATTTTATAAAAAAAAAAAAAAATTAAAAGTTTTTTAAAAAGGGGGTGATCAAAAAAAAATAATTATATAATATTTCAAAAACGATAAATGATAAGTAGAGAGAGTGGGTGGTTATTATGTGTGTAATGTAGTAAACACACTGGTGATAGGGAGATATAGTTTGAGGTTTATTTTTAATTTTTTTTATCTGTGTGTGTGTGAGTTAGAGCGAGTGTGTGTGTGTTTCTTTCTTTTAGATTGATTTTATAAAATATATCGGTATTCAAATTCCTATATTTAATACCCTAAATGATCACTTATGCAAAGTGTGATTGTGATATTGATTTATAATAAAAAGACACTAAAATCTAATTCCATCATGATCTATTATAATAATTGTTATTGTTTTTACATAAAATTGATTCAATTTCAATTAAACAATACTATAGTTGCAAATTTTGAATTTTATTTGTCAAAAATAAGACATGATATATAACACATTTACAGTAAGAGTATTTAATACATTTATATAATTACAATAAAATAAATAAATAAACCTTTACAATATTTGCTGTAAAATTTATGGATTTTTGATTGAAATTTTTTTTAATTTTCTTTGAAGACAGATATTTAAAATTCTTCAAAAATAAAATTTTATATGATAAATGTTGTTTTTTAGTGATGACACATCAAATTGTGTGTGTTTATTTTTAGATACCATTATAAAAGTCATTCATTGTTTTTTAAAAAATATTGAAAAAAAGAAATAAATATTCAAATAAATAAGATTTAAATGTATGATTTTGATAATTTCAATTAAACTATAGTTTAATAGTTTTTTTTTAATTGAATTAAATAATTATTTATTAACAAATTATAATAATATAACTATAATATAGTATTTCCAACATGTTACAATTCAAACAATTATCAAACTTAACAATTTCAAAAAACAATATTATTACATAACATCGGAACAGCTTTGTTAAAATTATATATTTTATCTCTATCATAATAATATTGATAACTGATAACATTATAATCAATTGTAGTGTACTATTTCTACTACCACACAACCCATTTCTCCCTCCTTTCATTGTATCAAATTTTATAAAGATTTAAAAAAAAAAAAATGTTTTAAAAAGCTGTATCCATTAATAGTATAATATTATATAATAACAAAAATAGATATAACTGTTAATCTATTTATATATATATACTATAACCCAAAAAAAAAAAATATCATAAGTGTGAGTGATATTACATTAAATAATAATAATAATAATAAAAATAATCCTCTTTCACTTCTTTCAAAAAGATCTTTCATTTTTTTTTCTTTTTTTTTTTATATATTTTTATTTAAATATGATTTGGTTGTCATTTATTATTAATTATTATTTATTATTATATATATATAACTATATACACAAAGTTGAATGATGATAATAATATTAACAACAAGTATTTGATTTAGTTGGAGTACCAGATTCAGTTGAAGCAGGTTGATCACCCAATTTAAAACCAGAAGATTGTTCTTGAATTTGATTTGATTCTAAAATGATTTTAACCAACTCTTCAATTGCTTCATTGATACCAGTATCTTCTTTTGCTGATGTATAAAAGTATTTATTAAATCTATTTTGTTCACAAAATGTATTTATATCCTCTGGAAATGTGTATGGTGGAGTGAGTAAATCACATTTATTTGCCAATAATATAGTTGGTAAATCCTCTTTATTAAAACAATAATCAATGTCGTCTTTCCAGGCTTTTGCCCCTAAAAATGTACCACTTCTAGTTGAATCAAATACAATAACTGCACCATGTGCATTTTGAAAATATACTCTTGTCATATGCCCAAATCTGTAGTTATAATGTTAATGGACACAAATACACAATATATTAATATATATATTATATATATATCCATATTGAAGTTTGTGTTGTGCACAACATTAATTCAATAATTACCTTTCTTGACCTGCTATATCCCATAATTGTAACAACACTTTTGTATTCATAATTTCTAATACTTTTTGTTGAAAATCTACACCAATTGTTGGTTTATATCTTGGTTGAAAATGATTATGACAATATCTTTGAATGATACTTGTTTTACCACATGCTAATTTACCAACTACTAATATCTTTAAACTTATAGGTTCATCATCATTTTTTGAATCATTTATTTGGTCTTTATCTTTATCTTTATCTGTTTTATTATTATTGTTATTATTATTGTTTTCTTTATTACTGTACATTTTTATTTATATATATATATTTGTGTTTGTGTGTGTTATTACTTTGAATTTGATATGTGTGTTGTGTTTGTGTGTTTGTGTGTTTGTGTGTTTGTGTATTTGTGTGATGTGTGTGTTTATGTGTTATGTATATGATATTAAATAAATAAACGTGTAATATTACAAAGTGTTGGTTGGTGATTTTATTTTTGTTTGAAAAAATATGGCTATACCGTTATTTGTTTTTTTTAAAATAATTTTTTTTTTTTTTATAAGACTGTTTTTTTTTTTTAAATCTATAAAGTTGACAAACAAAATTTCAGTGTGTGAGTGTGTGATATATTATTTTTATATAAATATGATGTATATTATGTGTTTAAAAATTATATGTTTGTGTGATTTGACTATAATCCGGGTAAATTTGAGTTTTTTTTATTTTTTATTTTTTTTTTTTTATTTTTTATTTTTTAATTTCTAAAATATAATCATGAAAAGTTGTATGACAATTTCATACACGATAAAATAGTGTTTTTTTTTTTTTTTGTTAAGATCATAAAATTCGGTTATTATTAAATCATACCTCTTTCACAAAACACATGATAAATATGAGAATAATATGATGTTTATGATATAATGTAATAAAACCATGAAAAACAACGCGTTTTTTTTTAATTAAAAAAAAAAATAATAATAATTTTATTTGTGTGCGTAAATTTTTGAGGAGAGTTGATGGTGATTGATTAATTGTATTGTATATTAGTGTTGATGTTGTTGTTGTATATTGGTGGTGTTGTTGTATTATGTATATAAATTTATTTCTTTCTTGATAATGGTTCTTTTAATAATGGGTCAACAGTGATAATTGCTTTTTTATAATCTGGTGTTTTATATTTTATATTTAAACGTGTTCCTTTTCTACCCATTCCTTTAACACAAGTTTTAATTCTACCTTGAACATTGATTGTATTTACTTTATCAACATTTACATCGTATAATGCTTTAACGTATGTTTTAATATCGAGTTTACCAACACTACAATTTGTTTTAAACATTAATTTATTATTGGTTTCAAATGTTTTTCCTGTATTTCTAATTACTTGTAATTTAATATTTGGAAAGAATATTGAATTGTATAATTTTTGACCTAAAACTGGTTTATTTAATGGATTGATCATTTTTTTATTGAGTTGTGATTGATCTTTGTGTAATATGAAAAAAAACAATGAAAAACGAAAAAAAAAAAAAAATAAAAAATTAAAAAAATTAAAAAAAAAAAAAAAAAAAAAAAAAAAAAAAAAAAATAAAAAAAAAAAAAAAAAATAAAAAAAAAAAAACACACAACACTCC